>OMNW01034548.1:9810-21529 GCA_900303245.1 Selene dorsalis | reverse complement strand
CTTGCTGGCGGTGAACTGCGAGTGGGGAGCTGGTGGAGGCTGGAGCCTCGTGTCTGAGACTCCTAATGAAAAAGACGGAAAAGAAATACAGGACTGAGAAAAGAGTGGGAGAAAGGGCGGGTGTCGCCTGTGAGAGGTGTAAATGAACCTGTTAGCTTAATCCACAGTCAAACAGGCTTCTCCAGATCAGCTCCTTAGTATCTTAGAGTTTACATTTCACTCCTGCTCTTTAATCACAGCAGAGGAACATTTCTGATTTGATTTTGTGAAACTTGGCACAATAATTGGTACATGGGCTTCCCAAGAAATGGATGTGTGGTCAGCCAGTGGGTGGTGCTGTGATTAAAGCGGAAAAATCCAATATTGGAAAGGCCACGCCCCTCACACCATTTGACTAACCCTAACCCTTCACAAAACAGCCTCTTGGGCCATGAATGTGTGGCCCAAGCCTTGGGGTATGACACATTTCTTTTATAAATGAGCAGGATCAGTTAAAAAAACATGGCTGCCATCAACCAAAATATCTACTGGAGCTCAGAGAATATTGTCCATGCAATGTCCAATCATCATAAATCTCCCATTAATTAATGGAGTTCACCATTACAATTATATATCAGCTGCAAAAATAGCACATTCCTTCACACTGCCATTAAGTGGTGAATTCACCGTGTGCATAATGGTACCTGACTGCGCAGTGTCGTATTTTTCCAGGTTGGTGTGGCCCCAGTGTAGGGTGCTGGTCCCAGGGTAATCGGTTTTTCATGGGCCTGGAATCCCCAGTGGTGCAGGAAGAATGGATTGTAAAAAAAAAAGAAGAGTTGATTCAAAAATACAGGAGGACTGAAAAACATGGGATAAGAGAGACAGAGTGGCAGACAGTTGAGAGGGGTGGGAGCATTGAGGATCCTCTTCAATGACAAGCAGCTAAACAGCACATCATGCAGGGTAGAAGCATCTCTGCCGGGGAAATAAGTGGAATCATGATCCTCTGTTTTGAAATGACTTCTGTTAGCGTAGTTTATTTAAAAAAAAGGAAAATCTGGGCATTGTATAAAAGGACAGAATGAGAGTTCAAGGTTGATTCGCTACTTCTTTCAAATGTGTGGATTTTGCTTTTCTGTATATAATGTGCATCTAATTAACATTGAGATAATTAAGCAGACACATTCATGCATGTGGAGAAAATGTAGGGGGATCAGCAGAGTCAATAAAGACGCTGATAATTAGTTCAATTAAAAATACTTTTGATTGATATGTTTTGAAGGCGACAGATCTGTCAATTTATCTGCTGTTTCATCTGTGATAGAATAAAAGTGTAAAGCTCCAGATGGACTGATGATCAACTGATAACTATAGATTAACCAGTGTCTTCTGGATATCTGTAGGAATTTAAACTCGGCAGCTCAAGTAACAAGAAAAGCAACATTCAACATTACTGGACAGTGTAATAAAAACAGAAAAAAGTTCTAAGGCTATGATAGTGCATTTGCATCACTGAGGAGCTCATTAAGGTCGGCTGCTTGTATTTTGCACAGTGCAGTGAAAGGTTTCGATGTAAAATCCCCTCGGCATTATCACCTCGGCCAAATGATTAACACTTTCCTGGTGTCGTGTGGAGTGAGATAAAAACCCTCCCTGGCAAATGGCAAGAAAATAAATGTATATTAACTATTCAAGGCCAAAAATAATTACTGCTCCTGCACCATTGTGTCTTAGAAAATAGCTGCAGGCTGTAATCATGAGCTGCACAAACTCACACATACACAAAGACAGCCTGTCACACGCACATACACACTCACACACTGCGTGCTCCACCGCCAGGCGAGAGGACTTACACCAACCATGAAGCTGTCTGCTTGACTGCGGAGTAGCAGAACGTGAACATTTGCCCTTTTTGAAAGGGTTTCCTTTGACTTCACCTCTGTCCTCTGCAGCCTTAGGTCCTGAATGTTTCCCTCACACTCTGCCTTTCACCTTCAGGAGCAGGAACATATCTGCATATTAATCCTGCAAAGCCCCAGCTGGACCGTTCTATAATTATACAAGGTGCCCATGCATGAGGCAATATACAGGAGGCAGATGAATGAATGAATTTATTTGATGGTTTAAACCAGGCATCTCCAAACTATTCCACAAAGGGCCGGTGTGGCTGCAGGTTTTCTTTCTAACCAAGCAGCAGCACACCAGACCTGACTCAGTTAATCAACTGATCTCAGTCTTCAGACAGTTGATTGGTTGAAACTGTGTGCTCTTGGTCGGTTGGAACAAAAACCTGCAGCCACACGGCCCTTTGAGGAATAGTTTGGAGATGCCTGGTTTAAACACACAGATTAAAAACACTTACTGTCATAAAGGATGAATTTAAAAACCTAAAGGCCGGACCACAAGTGGTTCAGTGCTCATCTGTATACTGTGCCATGCTCACAAACTGTTACGAAAGAAAGAAAGAGGAAAGTTTGGTGGAGCTGTAGCAGCAGAAGCCTGAGGTTCGATGTTTCCTCCAGCTGCGGAGGAACTGCAGCTCCCAGGTGAGCAAGCTAGCAGCCAGCACACACGCACACACACACACAAATTTGGCTCCTGTCTTGTCCTGTTGGTGACCTTTGCCAGTGGTCTATTTGGACTATTTGACTCTTTTTGTGACTTTGCTTCTGCCTAGCCCTTGCCTGTACTTTTGCCTCTATGTATGCCCTGGAATTTTGGGGTGGACGAAAATAGTATTATTTGGAAACAGGTCCCAGAGGGGGAAAATCTCAAAACACAGCGTTTTTGTGTAGACACCCAAAACGGATTTTTTGTCAAACGATGATGTCATACCCCCCACCGCTCTAACCTGTAACCTGAGCCACGCCGCTAGACGTATACAGTCTATGAGTCTATGTAACGTACCAACAACAGCCGACTACTGTGGGGTCCCTTGGACACTGCGGCTGAAACGCGCCCATTAAATCATCATCGATCACCATATTTGCACCAACACCACTCCCTGTCAACATTTAGTCGACTTTTTAGAGTTTAGAGTTTGAATACAGCGGGGGAGCTTTCCATCTTCTTCTTTGTTTGTTGTGTGTACGTGTGGCAGCATTACAGCGCCACACACGCTCTGGCATATATGTACAACAGTGTGTCGGGTCATTTTCAGAGGATCCGTGTGTATGCAGACATTCCTCAAAACGATGCAGTGTTTATGGAAAACTCTTTCAAAACAAACAAAGACAAAGATCATTTTGGGTGAAGCTCCGTCTCCGTATAGACAAAGTCTCTGTTCGGTGTCGTATGTTTAGTTGTTCTCTGCATCCTTCTGTAAATACTGCATGTAATGAAAGTAGCGGGTTTGCTGTAAGAAGATTGAATGAACAACATACTCAACAGAGCTGAAGTGAAGACAGTTGTTCAAACCAGCAAAGTGAGTCATGATCACCAGCTCAGTTCATCTGATGACACTGCGACACAAACTGTCCTGTTTGAAGCTCACGGAGGATTTTCTCAGAGGAACCTGCATTATACAGCAAAGGTGTTCCAGTTATTACGTCTGCCTCGGTATATGTGAAAGCGACAGACAAATGAGATGTGTGAGGGATGTGTGCGTGTGCGTTGAAGAGATTGAGAGTGTTATCTGTGGTTGAGAGAGAACTCCCCTCTCCAAGTTCTGTGTACTGTGTCAACTGGCTGCTGCTGATGTACAACACGAAGAGAAACAGTCGTATTATGTAAAATGTAAAACAGACAGAGAGCCTTCTGCCAGAAATAGATTCTTCAAGATTTTCAAAAACACAGGATGACGGGGAATACACACACACACACACATGCACACACACCTGAGCCACCACAGAGGAAGGAGTTGGGATGGAGGGGGCTGGTGGGGTAGATTGAAGATAATCTTCCTCTGCGTTTCTCTGTACTTGTGCTGCAGTCTGCTGGTACATTGCCCTTGGGCTGAGGTGTGGGGGGAGGGGGTGGGGCTGTTCAGAACAAACTGTCTCCACCTGAAAAAAAATCTATAAACTGTCTAAAAGCTGCATGAGGGAAGAAAAGTTACTGATTTTCTGATTGTCACACAGTGTAAATCTGTTCTGCTCTATCAGTCAGTGAAGCATGATTCTAAATCATTACGCAGATGATGACATGGTTTATTTAGATCTACACAGGCTTACACAAAAGTTCACTGAACGTGAAAATTACCAACAGAGGAGTTGTTGTCTGTGATGGAAGTCATTCCTCTCATCTCTCAGTGTTCTTGTAAAGTCTGTTTTTTCATTGTCAGGGGAAGTTTTCACAAAGAGGTAGACTTGAGTCCAGTTTCCATTTCTCCTTCCAGGAGCAGGTTGATGGACATGACGTCGTCACGTGACAGCTCAGAGAAGAGAGACAAAAAAGATGGCAAGTCGTGCATCAAATGAGTTAGTCCCCAAGAAAAACACAACTTCTGCAGACACGTTGACTAAATTTGAAACACCATGTCGCCATAGTTACCATGTGCGTCTTGTAGGCTTGCATCGATGTATTTTTTTTCTTGCCCATCTTATAAAACACACACACACACGGTGGCGGTTAGTTCTTCCAATGTTGAACTCTTTTTGTACTATTTGTCGTTAATAAAAGTTGTTGTACATGTTATGTTATTGTTTCAGTTTCCCTATGTGGTGTTATATATGTGGTATTCCATTTCTGAATAATGTATAGTGCACGCCAACATTTGGTGACTCCGTCTGAGATGTACAGCACGATTTTTAATTGGTCACGGTAATACCGTGTACTCCTGGAAAATGTGGAGGAGTTCTAACTGTATCAAAATTTGGATACCCCCCCCCAACCCTACACAAAGTATCTGACAGCTCTTACTGTGCTCTTTTGTGTTTGTGTATGTGTATTTTTAATTTTATGCTGGCACACTAGTCTTTAGAGCACCCACAAATTTCGTTGCACTGCAGTGACAATAACAGTTGATTCTGAGTCTGATTCTGCTGTCCATCACTCTGTTCTGTTACAAATACATAACACTGTAGTTACGTATCCTTGACCATCTTCAAAGGTGAGACACGGGAATCCTGGAAGTTTCTTGGAGATCTGTATCACGTGGACTGCTCCACCATCGCTAAAAAAACGTGTCAGAGTAGACGAGTGAGATGTGTGATTTAAAGAGGTGAGGTTGATGTTACTGTGACAGCTGGACTTCACTGTGTAGGCAGATGATTGATTTAGTAAACATTAGCTGTGTGATGTAAGCTCGCGAACTAAGACCCAACCACAACAGGAAGTTAACATAAACAACATCAATAATCTCTACAGAGGCGTCTCAGCCTATGGAGGAAACAGGTGACAGATTTTCTCTCTCTGCTGATATTAGGATATCAGGAACAAGTCTGTTTTCTGTTAAACCGAGATGTTTCTATCTGGTCAAGTCTTTGATTTCTTCATCGATTTAACCAGACAACAGGAACTCTGTGCCGGATTTATCCTCTTGGTGTGTTTCTGTCCTCCCTCGGTCTTCACTTTCTTTTCTACCTTCTGATCCTTCTAGCTGTGTTTGTGTCTGGTTCTGACCCTCCGTCTCCCTCCCACAGTCCATGTCTCTGTAGCTGGATGTGAGAAGGAGGCTTCATCTTCCTCCTGCTGCCAGGAAGACTGGAAGAGACAAGCACACACAGTCAAGTCAGAAAGACAGAGAGAGAAGTTACAATTTAAGTGAAATAACAGAGTAAACACTGACAACCTCCTCTGGTCAGGAGGAAGTGAGGAGGTGTGGGAAGTCCTGTGATTCGACATCTCCCCATGATGGAGTATGCACATGAGTTTTTTCTGCTTCATTTTCACATACTAAAGGTTTATTTTGCACAGATCTCACGCTGTCAGTCTCAAAAGTTTTGCAGCTGATACTTTTGCTGTGTTTGTCCTTCATTCTTTATCCGTGTCCTTATAAGTCCAACTGCTCTGTGGTACAGACGTTGGCTTTAGATTCTTATAGCAATCCTCTTTGTGCAAGGAGGATGATAATCAGATTCTATATGCAATTGTAAAACTCAGCTGAGGTCGACTCAGCAATTCAACCAAATAAAAAGAGCTCAGCTGAGTTCATTATTGTGCCACAAATGATTTGATTATGAAAATAGAAACATCCTTAGCTACAGTTTTTGCCTCCTACATAGATAGAGGCTGGTGATGATAGTGATGACTACAGTACTGATGGCAGTATATTTAAGTGGCACTACGGAATAATGAGGCAATAATGATACCTATATGTGTAGTCAGTTTGTATTTCATAGTCATTACCAGTCTATTGATCAATCTAATCATTCTTTTCCATTGTTTGACCATTCAATTAATCTTGTGGTCTATAAAATTCCACAAACATCCTGAGTCCAAGGTGAATCTTTCATATTTCTTTACCTTGTCCAAAACCCAAATAAAGCCAGTTCTGTCATAAAAAAAACAAAGAAAACAAAGTGTCATAATTGAGAAGCTAGATAACTAGGATGGTCCTGAGAGCTTAAGTCACTGCTTAAATTTTAAAACTTAAGAAAACCCAACATCCAGAAACTTTACAACGTCCTACAAATTCTAACAACACAACCAAACAAGTAGCACAGACGAAGCATTCACACACCAATGATACACTGGGGACAAGTGTGGGTTGAGTGCCCAAGGACACTTTGACATGTGGACTGGAGGAGCTAGAGACTGAACAACTGACCTTCTGATTAATGGACAACCTGCTGTACCTCTTGAGCCACAGCCAAAGTGTCCCAGAAAGCACTTTGCACCAAACAGTGACAGCAGCACAGATTCAGACTCAAGGCTGAAACACATTCCTGGACTGTTTTCATGTCTCATGTATATGTTAACAGATCCTTCTGGACAATGAAATTTGATCTGAGTAATATATTGTCTGTTAGTCTGAGGAGATGAAGCTGAATAAATAACACATTTCATAAGTTATCCTCCTGTTCATGGGAGTCAGGTTGAACTTGTAAAGTTTGGACTCATTTATGGAAGTCCAGTCTTGGCTGCTCTGAAGTTCTAGTCCGTTGTATGTGTTACTTGTGGCTGAGTGTGTATTTGATTGTGCTGTGAGTATCTGCTGTGAAACTGATGAAGATGTTCCCTTAATTCTGCTAAAGTTGCTAAAGCTGAATAATGTAACTAGTAATGTAACCTAACCTAATTACTTTTGAAATAAAGTAATCAGAACAGTAACCTGATTATTTTTAAAGGAGTAATCAGCAATCAGTCATTTACTACTTTTCCAGAATAATTTACCCAACACTGACTATCAATTATCGACATACTTGCTGATCGATAAATTGAGGAAGAAAGCCATCATCCTCTCAGACAGCTGTGTGTCTCTGTGTATGTGTGTGTCCTATTGATACAGAAAAACAGTGTTGCCATCAACCCATTGAATCTGTATTATGTAGTATATGTATATCAGTGTGTGTGCGCAGTGTTAACATCAAACTCTGGTGGTTTCTCATGGTCCTGGTTGACCAGTGGATCAGTATAGACCCATCGTATGTACTGTGACGTCATGTTGCAATCAGAATGTGAGACTGTGTGTCCCACAACCTGAGGCTGAACCTGCTCACACTCCCAGTTCAAGTGTTTGATATTGTGGCTATGTTGTAATGTGATTACTGAGCATTGTCATACAGTAGGTACCAGGAAACGGGGATATGGATCCAAACAAGCACATACGCGGCCCCGATGCCTGTTAACTCACAATGAGCTCAGCCTCTTTCAAGCTGAACGTAAATGATTACAGATCCATCACAGGAGCATTGTTGCCTCTTCCATGACTCCAGGCCCAAGCCGTCTCCTCAGAGGGAGTGATTCATGAGGGAAAGTCTGAGAATGTGTCGAGAAGAAAGGAGCAGTCATCAGTCTATGTAGAGCTGCCACTTGTTCAATTAGAGACTAATTCAGAGGCAGTCTGACTGATGAGAGTTTTTAATTATAATCATGCTGCATAACCAGTGTGATAAATGACTGAATTAAAGGGCGTAAAGTTTGATAAATGTTGTTGATTGTACAGATCAGTCCAATCAAGGCCAACACTGTGTCAGAGAAAGGAATGCTGGGGGAGCCTTTGAGGGAGCTGAGACTTCTTTGACTTTAGCTTTTAAAGGCCAAGGACAGTTCAACATGTGGACAGGAGGGGGTGAGGACTGGACCCCCAACCTCTTACGTTGTTGAGTTCTTAATTCTTCCAAATGTTTCCATGAAGTTTATCATGGTAACATGTCATTGGTTTTCTGTTGATGACATCATATCCTGTATAACCATGTTTCGGTTGTTGTGTTGTGACAGAAGTTTAATATTGTAGTTTCAAGCCAATACACTCTCTACACCATGGTGGTCTCCAACAGTATATTTTAACCATATGAAGTATTTAAAGGAGAAGTTCAGTTTTTTGCAACCTGGACCTCATTTCTAGCATAAAATACGTTCATTTACTCACCTGAACAACTTTGGTGTAACTTGGAGTCCTTCGGAAGATATTTAGATCCACTCACGATCTACGTATATCCATATAACGGGAGTTGTTGGGGCAACGATGCAGCGTCTAAATAAGACATTATCTGCTGTGAAACTCCTTCATTTCACCAATATGTTGTTATGAATCACCAGTACTTTACCGGGGTTTTTTACATGGCTTTTCACTGACCTACGCCTTCGGCAGTGGCACGGAAGTGACATCATCGAGGTCGTAGGTCAGTGAAAAGCCGTGTAAACAACAACTCTGAGCCGCTCCGAACTCACGGGGAATAGTGCTGGTGATTCATAACAACATATTGGTGAAATGAAGGAGTTTCACAGCAGATAATGTCTTATTTAGACACTGCATCGTTGCCCCAACAACTCCCGTTATATGGATATACGTAGATCATGAGTGGATCTAAATATCTTCTGAAGGACTCCAAGTTACACCAAAGTTGTTCGGGTGAGTACATGAACGTATATTATGCTAGAAATAAGGTCCAGGTTGCAAAAAACAGAACTTCTCCTTTAAGGTCACTTTCACACCAGAGCTGTTTGGTCCACTTTAAATGACCACAGTTCGTTCCCTCAGATAGTCCTCTTCATTTGGGCAAGTGTGAAAGCTCATCTGAACTCTAATGCGGGCCAAACAAGCGAACACTCGTCCGCCTGAAAACGCAGGTCTCGGTTGGCTTGCGAGTGAATCTTGGTGCAGTTCATATACAGTGTGAACGCTCACCAGACCCAACACAGGACCAAATGTAGGAAGTGTTGCAGTGCACAATGCGTCTGTACACAGTGCGTCTGTGTAATGTTAGCAACACAAACACCTCATAGTCCGTCATTGATCATATTTCCCTCCGGTGCCGCTTCGCCTTCATTTTTTCATTGTAAGAGTGAAATGCTCTCTGCCTCGCTGCCTAACCTGATGGTCATATCAAACAGCTTGCTGAGCCATGTGCATGTGATACGTAAAAAAGAGCAAACACAATCCCCAAAACAGTAAACTTAACATGCTGCTCCATGTTTGCTGTTTGTTTTAGTAGTTCAGGAGGGAGGGATTTCCCCTCATACTTTGTCCAATCGAGGAACACCCCCTTCAAGTGTGTGAAGTTGCTCATAAAGTTTGGTGTGCTTCAGAAATCACAGTGTGAAAGCAGAACCGAAACAATGATATGATTAACGATAAATGGCGAGGCAAGTTTATTAGTATAGAACATTTTTACAAACAGTCTGTCTCAAAGGGCTTTCATTATCATTTATAATTTTTGACTGACAGGCAGCCTCTAGAGGGCGGGTCTTAATGTGAGCCATTCTGAGGGCAGATATCAGAAAGGGCGTGAGATGTAATTGGCTGCAGTGGAGAGCACAGGTCTGTCTGCTGACAGTGTGATGGACAGTGTGTAGTAATCCTCATCCCTTGGGGCACTGTGTAGCTCAGTGGGTTGTGCAGGGGCTACAGTCCTCACTGCAGCCGGCCCTGGTTCGAATCCCGAACCTGCTGGTCCCTTGCTGCATGTCATTCCCCCTCACTGCCTCCTTGTTTCCTGTCTCTCTCAACTATCCTATCAATTAAAGGCAAAAACCCCCAAAAAATATACTTAAAGAAAAAACTTTTTTTTTTTCATCAATACATTGTGTATTTAATGGCAAACCTCATCAAATACACAATCCAACAACAGCAAAATGCTCTCGTGGACAAGTTGTGACCGGCACATTCACCATGCTATGAAATAATAACGTAATGTTACGAGACAGAGTTGTTTTTGAGGCAAATGCAGAGCCGGAACTACATTCCAGACATGGCTGCTGGGCGGAGTGATTTCAGAAGCGCAAGTAGTTCAGAGTATTTGCTTCATGTGTCGTAATGTTACATATGATTATTTCATAGTGTGTGAATGTGCAGGTCACAACTTGTCCAGGAGAGTGTTTTGGAGTTTTTGGATTGTGTATTTGATGAGGGACAGGGGACAGAGGACCTGTACCACAGTCTCTGCCCTGCGGATCTCAAAACAACATGCACCGATAATTAAAGGGAATGAACGAACCTCTATGACTATAGGGATTATGGCAGTAGACGAATTTGCCAAAATGTTGAACTATCCTTTTAACTCGTGGCCTGTTGGCAGCTAGTACTGACCTAACACTTTTGACCTAGACCTTAAATACACCCCAGTGCTACCTGTGCCACCTGCTCTCACATACAACCACCTGTTATCACAGGACCAGGCTTCACGTGATGGTATATACAGTACTCACAAAAACAGAAGAAATGCATCAGTTTTACGATACGAAGTATGAAGAGCTTGCAGTAACTGTTGTCATCCCATTCTCATTCTCATATGTCTTAAAGTGTGTGCGTGTGAGTAAATATGTGTGTGTTTGAAAACACATGGAAATACACATGTGACACATGGACACACACCCTAACATCCTAACCCTTTACTGATACAGTCAGAGAAGACAAAGTAAGGGTCAGTGAAGGCTCTCACTAGTAATACTGTACAAATGTTAAGATGTGTGTGTGTTTGTGTGCATCTGTGTGTGTGTGTCTTTAGGTCTGTGCCATCTGCCTCCTCAGTCAGGCTTGGGACAATCAGACCACAAGCAGCTTCTAAATACTGACCTACTTTGCTGCAAATAAAGACACACATACACAAACCCATGTTTGTGTGTGTGTGTAATAGGGATGAGCAGTCCTGGCATTGTTGAAGCTTCAGTTTTTGTCCATAGCTTCATCTCTCTCTGTCTGTGTTTCACTATCCCTCTCCCTCTCTGTCTGAGTCACAGTGCCGAGATGAAAATGTGCTGTTCATTTTCTGTGTGTGTAAGAGGGACCGGGTCTAAATCTGGTACAGAGCTGGGCTGCTTCGTATCATCGCTCAGTCTAGCATCAGCTAGTCTCATTGTAGTTATCAGTGTCAGCTGTTTTCATTGTAGAATTAGCTGGTTTCACTGTAGTTATCAGCCAGTCTCACTGTAATATCAGTTAGTCTCATAGTAGTATCAGTAAATCTCACCGTAGTATCAGTTAGTCTCACTGTAGTATCAGTTAATCTCATAGTAGTATCAGTTAGTCTCACTGTAGTATCAGTTAATCTCATAGTAGTATCAGTTAGTCTCACTGTAGTATCAGTTAATCTCATAGTAGTATCAGTTAGTCTCACTGTAGTATCAGTTAATCTCATAGTAGTATCAGTTAGTCTCATTGTAGTATCAGTTAGTCTCATAGTAGTAACAGTAA
>OMNW01034547.1:13787-25598 GCA_900303245.1 Selene dorsalis | reverse complement strand
AGAGTCATTTCGAACATTTTTGTAACCTGGTGAGCATTAATTGGAACTATGATTTTTGTCTCTGTTTGTCTCATTTTAATGTTGGGAAAATAAACGGTCCTTGATCACAACTGGCCCATCAACCATCAACACTTCTCCCACTGAAACTGAATGCAAGTTTTCTTTGACTTTTAGGTAATACCTTTTACATTTTATTCATATTAGTTCACACGAACACTCTCCATCCATCTGATACTGGCCTGGCCTGGCTGTCACATTTTAAAACTCATTGTGACCACCCCTGCTATAAACACACCTGTCACCTGCCCAGAGCAGTGCTGCTAAAACACCAGACACCAGAAGACACCACACACACACACACACACACACACACACACACACACTGCACTCCAGGATCAAAGAGTGAGCAGCAGTTTAAAAAAAACACAGCCCCCCCCCTCAGATAAGGATTCCAACACAGTTTGAATGGGTTGCACAGCAGCTAGCAGCTCATAGTTTGTGTTACACCTGGTAATCCAGATGAAAAATAAGGGTAGAACACACCTGAAAACACGTATCACACATCATACCAGTCATATACAGTAGGTGTAGGTGTGAGCTGGTGTAAACAGGAAGCAGATCGTCTTCTCTGGAGTTGGCCAACCAGGAACAGAAAGGGGCACAAACAATAAGGGTAACAACAAATTAACAATTGTAATTTCTCATAATGTTGTATTCACTTCTTAAAGAGGGTATGCATTTACGTCCCCTCCCCCCAGGACACGCCCCTCTCACAGGAGTGAATGGGAAAACCTCCCTCAACAGAGCAGCGAAGTGTAGTGGTGGACGCAGCGAAACCAGGAGTAAAGATATGGATGATCTGCTCTAACTAAGGACAGCTGGACTGAGCTACCAAGAAACAAGTCAAAGTTCAATCCATCGCACAACAGCTCTTCCCCATTTTAGATATTGTTTTTAATGCTTGGCAGCATTCAAGCTAGAGTTCTCAACAGGCCGGCCCAACCCAACCCACCGGTTTGGGGGTCGGGTCAGGCCTTCCAGAGTTTTTTTTTTGGCTTCGACACAGTTCTCATGCTCGCCTTCGATATTATTCTCTGTGTCCAGTTGTCATTCAGGTTTCATCTCATCATTAATCCATGTGCATTTGTTTTCAATGAAGCCAGCAAAAGAGCGGTGCATAACATTACATGATGTTACAACGTGTATATTTATGTAGTCTTATCCATCATTAACAAGAGATCATGGATTTCTCATCGTTTGTCGACGAGAGCTGGGCCTAATCGCAGTGACTTTGGCGTGACGTGTCGTAGTGAAGGTGAAGGTTGATAAGAATTGGTCAGGTAGCAGTGTTTCACAACTCCAGAGATTTCAAAATAAAATGGGGTTAGCAGTGTTTCAGAAGTCTCTGTTTAGTGGTGTGGACACCAGGAGGTAATGTAGCAAATGAGATGAGTAGAAATGTATTGTGGGTGGAGCCATAGACAACGAGGTTAAATTTGATTACAGTCGCACCCTCCTGAGGCCCGACTGAACAAAGCACTTTAGAGAAGGAGTAAGTGTGGAAAATGTCATGTTTGAGTTATTCACATCACTGATCCCTGTTTGCTTTCTGCTTGTACATGTGATGTGAGTGATCCGGACTCCATCTTTACACATCATCAGTAAATGTTGATGAATTCACCTCCGTCACTGATTACATGACAAAACATTGAACTTTTATTTTCTTTTCAAGAAGCACTTGTGGATTCAGTCTCTTGGTCACATATTTTCCAGGAGAATTACCAGCCCAGTGAGTGTTTCCACCGAGGCATTAATTAATTCCCTGCAGCTTTCCAGCAGAGTGGAGCAGAGGCGGTGTCAACATGTTGTCAACAGTTTTCAAAGGGACTATTTCCTCTGAAGACAGTGACAGTGAGACCAGTGAAGACCTGTTGACACTGCGGTCTGCGGATCACCCACAATAACAGACACGCTGTTCCCAGAAAAACATGCTGCTGCTATCTGTGATGTATTTGTTTATTTCATTTTAATTTTTTTGTCTGGTTTCTGTTGGTAATGAAGTCACCTTGAATATACACTAAATGAATTATAGCGATACAGTGTGTGTGTGTGTGTGTGTGCGCTGTGGTCAGAACGTCTTCACTGTAATAAGCAGAACATTGCTACGGATCAATTGTTATTTCATTCCCAGCTGAGGAGTCCATTAAGGGTCTGTCCTCCTCCATCTGTCAGCCGACCTTCTGGTGGCTCTGTTCGAGATCTTCGCTCCACCAGTTCAATATCAACAACTGGGACCTGCTTTACCCTCCGTTACATGAGCGTTTCTGTGCGTCTCTCTTTTTCTTGAAGCCTTGACTTCTCTACCGGCTCCCACTGGTAGAGCAGTGGGAGCCTGCACTTCATTTAGATTAAAATTCATAATGTTGTCTTTTTTCAGGCCACACATCCCTCTGTCTGTCTTCTGCCATTATTCAGAAACATCTCCTCGAAGGGCTGAAATTCCTTGAACCAGATGTTAAATGGGGAGTCAGAGCTAAACATGGAAGTCCTGGACACCAAACAGTTGTTGTCCAGCTGCATTATAAACCATGATTCCCATCCCTCACACGGTGAATTTCAGCTCCTTCCCTCTGGACAGAGGGTCACGCTCCCTAAATGTAGAACAAAGCAATATAAAAGGAGCTTTGTCCATCAGCAATCATTTACATGAATAAGATGTTGCAGCACCACTAGGGACAATTACTGTGCCTGTATTTATTATGTCCTTTGTGCCTGCAGTTTCGAGTGGAGGGTGTTTTTGTGTTACATGAAGTATGTTTCAACTAGATGCCACCTTTTTAACTGTAAATCATTTACCTACAGGTACTAATTAATAAACCTGAACCTGAACCTGAACCTGACCCAATACGATAAACTCATCCTCACTTTGAACTCAGAATTAAAGAGCACTGCTCCCTTTAGGCAGCGAAGTGTCTGTTGGCTCACTTTGATTGGCTGAAAGCGGCCACCGGAGCCAATAAGAATGCCCGATTCCCCCCTTAAAGGAGAAGTTCCGTTTTTTGCAACCTGGACCTGGACCTGGACACTGACCTACGACTTCGGCAGTGGCACGGAAGTGACGTCATCAAAGTCGTAGGTCAGTGAAAAGCCGTGTAAAAAACCCCGGTTGACAATAACAACACAACTCCGAGTCGCTCTGAACTCACAGGGGAATAGTGCTGGTGATTCATAACAACATATTGGTGAAATGAACGTGTTTCGCAGCAGATAATGTCTTATTTAGACGCTGCATCGTTGCCCCAACAACTCTCGTTATATGGATATACGTAGATCGCGAGTGGATCTAAATATCTTCCGAAGGACTCCAAGTTACACCAAAGTTGTTCAGGTGAGTAAATTAACGTATTTTATGCTAGAAATAAGGTCCTGGTTGCAAAAAACAGAACTTCTCCTTTAAACTTTAAAGGTTTTTCACTTAATCACAATATATAAAGGCGGCAGGTGGTGAGTTTTAGACGTGTTGGGCAGTCAGTTTCTGTCGGTATTAGAGAAAGTGAGAGAACTGATCCATTCAGATTTGAAGCACAAACAGTGACACTGTGTCAGCCACTGCCAGTTACAAGCTAACAAACAACATAAACAAATAAAAGATGCTACTACGCTAATCATTTGGAACCATTCCCTGAAACCCCCCCAGATGTGCTCAGCAACACAGCGAAACCCGCACTGTGCACTGTTTACAATATTTAGAGAAGAAGATAAAGTTAGAAAAAAAAGATAATGATAAAGAGATGGAGTGACAGAGCTGCGGGAGAACAGCAGACGGCAGCCTCAGGGCCTCACAGACGTTATTCAAAGACCATAACAACATCAAATTAGAAATGACATGTCAGCAGATTTAGAAGATATCGGTAATTGCATGCTGCTGTGATTGTGTGTGTGTGTGTGTGAGAGAGACAGAGAGAGAGAGAGAGAGACAAAAGCACATAGATGGGAATAAAATGGATTTGTGACCCTGGAGCCATTAGCCTTCACCTGCTGCTGTATTTCAACTTGAAATTACAACTGGTCCAGGTTTGAAGTTATCTATGTGCTGATGATGGAACTGCTTGATTCTGGTTCTGCCTTCTGAATCCTGTTCGCATCAAATCCAGAGGCCTGTATCATGAAGCAGGATTGCCGGTTTAGCGAGGTAACTACAGGGTTAACCCTGGGTTTCCGGTATCACGAAGCTGGCTCCATCCTTATCGAGGTAAGTTACCACGGTAACTTACTCCGAACGGCTAGCCTGCTCCGGATCAGGGTAGCTTTCAGGATTGATCTGAATCCTATAAAAGGCTCCAGCCAATCACCTGTTTGCGAAAAAATGACGTGCCCTTTCACCACTAACCCCGTTGAGATAGGAGCCCCCCCCCTAAAAAAAAGAAAAGATAGGAGCCCAAATAGTGAGAGGAGTGTTACGCATGAAAGGATTTTCCAGGATCGATCAAATCCGCTAATCTGCTCCCAAGTCCTTTTTACTCCTGAGGGGTTACATCTGGGGGAATGAGACTGTAATTGTCATACATGTGATTCATCTATGCAGCACAGTGATTGGGATTCATCACTGTGTTCAATGTAGACTACTTGAGCCACTCATGTGTAATTTACGCTTTTACGCAATCCGCAATCCGTTGCCATGCCATCTGTCATCTCTTGGAGGCGGCCACAGTGTTGGATTTCTCCATTAGATTTATTTTTTCTTCCTCATATTTTATAATATGAGCCGTTGCTCCTCGCAGGAGAAATATGGCATTCGCTGTCCTCGCTTCTCTGACGGGTCAGCGCTCATGATTGTGATTGGTCTGCTGCCTTGGAACCCGCCCTTTATACGTGTGCGTTCACCGGTTCACAATAAGACAAACCTGGGTTGAGTTACCGGGTTGATAACCAGCATCGTGATACCGTTTATCCAGATTGCCATTGTTGTGGATAGGTTCAGCTGGATAAGTTGGAAGTAACCCCGGGTAAGTTGAGCTTGCTTCGTGATACAGGCCTCTGGTTTAAAGGTATAAAGTATAAATGTAATATTATACTGAGTCAGAACTTTTTGAATATTACAGTACACACACACACACTCACATACTTAGCTGCTTTATCAATCAATCAAATTTATTTCTAGAGCACTTTTCATACTGTCCACGCTTTAGGAAATTTATGCACATAGACATGCACACACACAAAAATTAAAACACTGAGGAATTAAAAACTGAAATCTTATGATCTTAAACAGTAGGGGAAAACAGGAGGTAAATAGCATAGAATAAAATTATATATATATATTACAAGATATGATAAAATCATACAAATGAATGAAAATTGTATAAATAATGGTATGGTATAATGGTAAATACTGCATACATTTAAAGTTTAGATCTATTAAAAAGTCTGAATACTAAGAGCTTGTATGATACACAGGTTGTACATATTTTGTTTGTATCAGGATCAGAACGCCAGTCCAGTCGGAGATGAACCAGTACCTGCTTTTATCTGTGGCCACCCTTATCAATCATCACCAACAGTTCAATTGCATTAACAGTATTAACACTGCAGATAACAGATTAGGTACATCTCTTGATCAATACCTGAAGTGCATCCTGACCAGCTGGAAACACTTTTGTTCATATGACCTCATATATACAACTTTAATGTGTATCACTGAACACAATCAAAAATGTTCAGGATGAACTGATGAGATTTTGATGGACATGATTTTGGCCAACTGAACGTTATATCTTAAGAATGGCTCAGGGAATCCTTTCAAACTTTGGAACAGAAATGTTCACTAAGATTGAAGGTCAAGGTCAGTTAGAACAAAACACTTTAGCCACTACCTAAGACTTCTCACAAGAATTATGACAAAATTTATATCAGGTGACGCCTCAGGCAAGTGACAACATTTGTTAATAAGCTGAGGATTTTAATTTTAACACAATTTCATATTCCTTTAACTTTTTCCATGACTTTTTAAACATGTTTCAAGCATTTTAGAAAAATTACTATTTTAGAAGGGTTTGCAGCAAAAAAAAAAAAGTTTCATATGACAACCACCAGGCAGAAAATGAGCTTTAAATGGACTTTGGACCATGAAAGTCTATGGCGCAGAGGAAGAAGCTACATCACTGTGTTACTCATCATCAGTGTAACAGCGTCCCTGTCTGATAGAGCTGCTGATCACCAGCACCATCACAAACACCTACAGAGAGATCAGCATTATCATTATCATCTTGACATAAACATCATCAAGTAAACATTAAGCACTTAATTTCATCATTGCTGTGACTGCCACTGTCGTTGGCAGCACAAAAAGATGGAGAACAAAAACAGCAGCAGCAGGAGACTATTGTTTAACTGTTAAATTGTAATCAACACAGTGTGTGTGTGAGACAGAGAGAGAGAGAGAGAGATCATATCCCTCTGCTCTATGGTTAACCAAGGTGAGGCTATGGATGGAATGTAAAACAGTTTCCAGATCGATGTCAGTGAACGCAACTCAACTGCGCCATTTGTTCAGCCTTGAGAGATGTCAATACACCCATGAGGGTCATTCGTCTCTGTGATTTCCCTGTGTGCATGTGTGCGTGTGTGTGTGTGTGTCAGCTCAGGTAGGTAGGTATTCTCGCTCTATAGATATCACTGTCTCTCTCTGTCAAGTATGGACACACACACACACACACACACCATACCCTCAAATCACATTAAAACTACTCTGCTCTGTCTCTAAGAACATTTCCAATTATTGCTTTAAGTGCTCTTCCATCAGTGAATGTCAAGCATCGAGTGCCAGCCGACATACATGTACACACACACACACAAACACACACTCACACACGCACAAACTCATGTGAAAATGTGTGTGTGCAAGTGAAACTCTATCCGTGCATTGATCATGTGCAGAGTTCCTTCAAACAATATGAAGAAATGATGCAATGATGCATTGATTTTCTTCTCTCTCTTCACAGGGAGGTCAAAGGTCACACTGAGCTTTATAACAACAGCCTGAAGCTATGCTGGGTTACAAAACAACAGAGGACTTAAGCCAATGATATAACTCAATATAGTATGATCAGAAATTAGCTCAAACATTTTCTAAATTTGTGCAGTGATGTTTATTTTCGGAGGTTTTAGCAGCCACATATTCACGCCTACACTCACCAGCTGTTATAAGCTGCTATACTTGAGTAAAATATCCATGTTTATAGCTCAGATATAAAAAACACAATAAAGCACTTCCTAAAAGATCAGGTAAACCCCGCACTCGTCAGGCTTCCACGGAGCACTTATGGACATCATCTGGTTCTTACAGCAACAAAGCTTCACTGGGTGTGTTTCCACATTAAGCATCAACCTCCAAGGATGTAAAATGAAGCCGACACTGCAGCACCCTAACCTGCAGTTCCTCTACTGACCACTGTGGCTCCAACAGTCAATCAGTCCCTATAGGCCTCCATTTAAAACAACCAAAATAAACATGTTTACAGCCTGATACCTGGTCTAAACAGTTTTGTTGTCTTAGAGTCATGAATAATTGAGGGTGTGGCCTTTATTAATGACTGTAAGTGACATCATGGAGGCCACATCCATCTTTCTGTGATTTCAATTTACCTACTTACTGCAGAAGACCTAAAAAAAGCGATGGAAACACATGACTTTGAAAAATGTATAACTGTATACATAAATAAATACAATATAAATGCATGACAGGAATATGTTATGCATGTAAAGATAGTGAGGGATATAAACTGTACAAATCTATCGGAAAATAAAATAACCACAAAAGCAAAAATAATCAGATGAAAGAGGGTGGGGATGACCACACTGGTGCCTCTCTGAATGTGTGTGTGTGTGTGGGAGAGAGTAAAAAGAAGGAGCCTTAAAAAAAGCGCCTGACTAATTAAATTTTCTTTCCATTTTTCCATTTGTGGTCGTCTAAGAAAGTCAATTTCTCTTTCTTTTTTTTTTCTACCATGTCTTTCCCTCCCTCTCTCTCAATGCCAGGTTTGTCAGTCATCACTGAGAGTAGTACTACGCTGCTGCTGCTGTCACAGCAGGAAATCTGACATTTAATCACCATCTTTAATCTGAAGTTTTGTTAGTAGCCATTAAATGAGCTGGATCAAGAGAAGAGTGACGTCTGTGAGCTACAGTTCGTGAGTTCTGGATGACTGTCACGGAGACTGTCCACAGTTCTCCACAGCATCACTGCAGATCATTTGTTCTTTGGCACCTGACATTATATGATACCATTGCACAGAACTTTGTGCGCTCATCTCTGCTCAGACCAGAATCAATCACTTTTTTTTTTCCTTCTAAATGTAAATTCATCCAAATACAACAGACAGTGCTGTGTGGGCAGTGTCTGCATACAAAGAGTCCTGATTGTATTACAGAGGCAGCCATGCATCTGTAGCCATATTTAAACATTGTTAAAGTTTCAGTGTCTTATGTTGGAGAACACTTTGGGGCCACCCAGTTGTTGTCTTGCTTACCAATAAGTGACTCCTCTTTACCACAGTCAGTGAGGAGGAGTCATCAGGTCACTTATACAGGAGCTCTCTAAAATCAGCCAGAGACACTGAAGGCTTCACTCTCCTGTGTAATGGGTACAATGGTTAAGATGGTAATAATATTAGATGCAAAAATATAATAAATGGAAAAGTTAAGTGTCGCTCATAAAATGATTCGACTCAATTTGACTGTAGCTGCATCACGTCCGTGTTGTCCTTCCTATTTTCCTCTTTAGTGGGACACAACAATGAACATTCCTACATGTTCAGACGTAAAGGGACTGTTTGGTTCTGAGGCCCAAAAAGGTCAAACACCTGACTCAGTGGGCCGGGCCTCTGAAAGCTGCTGAGGGACTCATGGAGGACAATGACACCAGTACATGATGTACTTGGTTTGTATCCCACACAGCCTCACTAGCGCTTGAGACTCTGTGCCCTTTAAACAGCACATGTCTCTCCTTTGAAAAAATCCCACCAATGGGTTTTTCAGTTAAACTGACTTGGAATGAAAAACAGCTTGCAAAGACATTCTCTTCCCCTGGAAAATGACAATGCTGTTAACTGAACAATTGTTGTAACAGAGAATGAAGTGTTTTGGATCCTGAAGATAATCCCATAAGAATAAAATATCTGAAGGAGGCAGTTGACATCATGTTAATCTGTTCATACATGTACAGGTATGAAGCTGGAAGCATCCTCTGTGTTTACACTATTTATACAAGTAAAACTTGACATAAGCAGGTTCCTCTGTTCAAATCCCAGTGCACGACAAGCACTTATTTATTTGCACCGTGTCACACTGAAGATGTGAAACCACGTGCTTTGATTGTGTCCTGCAGCCTCTGATTAATGACATCCAAACACTGCAGAGTCACGACCTTGACTCGACGACTCTCTGAAAAACTCCACGCCTCCGTGTCAGATAACCGGGGATGCGCACAACTCTGTGTTTTTAGTGGACGTTATTTCTGCGGTTTGCGTTTGATTGGAGGAGATAAGGCCCGGGAGTGTTTACACTGAGGATGACCCCCGAGATAATCCTGCATGGTGAGGAGCTTTTTGAAATGCACTGCAGTGAGCTGCACTCAGACTCTCAGACAATGTCCGTGTTCGGTTTAAAGCAGAGCTCCACTCTTAACAATCCACTCCTCTGTCACGCTTGCCGAACATTTTTTCTTTGGGACGTGATGAATGACTTTTCAATTGGAAGCAGCTCAAAGTCAGATAAAAATTCTGTATCTTTTAGAAGATGTGTCAAAACCTGAAATGATGCAATGATGTATTGATTTTCTTTCTCTGTCTTTACAGGGAGGTCAAAGGTCACACTGAGCTTTATAACAACAGCCTGAAGCTATGCTGGGTTACAAAACAACAGAGGACTTAAGCCAATGATATAACTCAATATAGTATGATCAGAAATTAGCTCAAACATTTTCTAAATTTGTGCAGCGATGTTTATTTTCGGAGGTTTTAGCAGCCACATATTCACGCCTACACTCACCAGCTGTTATAAGTTGCCATAGCTGAGTAAAATATCCATGTTTATAGCTCATATATAAAAAACACAATAAAGCACTTCCCAAAAGATCAGGTAAACCCTGCACTCGTCATGCTTCTTCTGTATCTTTTAGAAGATGTGTCAAAACCTGATCAGTTGTAGCATTTATGCTTTAGTGTTTGGAGAAAGAGCATGGTTCTTCAAGGGCTAACCTGTAACATCAGAATAAACCACTGCAGAGAGTCGAAATCATACTTTTTCCATGGCTAATATCAAATGTGCATTTAAATGCATGAGCATCATGACATGACACATCAAACTGTTCCTGCTCCAAAACCATCACTCTATGACAGACGACCAGGCTTTTATAGGAAATATGGAGCCTCGGATACAGCCAGGATGTCAAACCCACTTCCAAAAGGTAATTTTCATTTTACTACAGCAGCAAACAACTGAGTTGTATGTAAAGATATGGTGGAGTAATGGTCCTGAGCAGCCAACACCCCCTCTGTGTGTTGTCATCTGAGTTTCTGCAGTCTGGTCTAGATGTTTCGCATTTGTGAGGCTCTACAGAAGAGTGCAGAGAGAGGAAACAAGTGCAGCTAGTGAAGATGGTGGAGTCTGACCAGTGTCAGTAAATCACTGTGGGTGAACTGGAGCAAAACTGCCATGATAAAAGAGAAGAAACAACAAACTCATTTCATCAACTTGTATCCTTCGGATCACACAACATGTTATCATGACCAAGCAGAAACCAGATGAAACCAGTGTTTTGGTCTTGATAGTTAATTTCTTCCTTCATGACAACTGTTCTGTTTTTAAAGAACTCCCCTGTTTACATTTCATCATAGTCTAAGTTCTGCATAAAGGTAATCAATGGTAATCATTTTTCTGAAAAGTGTATATATTGAAAAATATTTTAAAACACACTGATAAAGTTAAAGTAATATTTATTAATACATAATAATGTATGTAAAAAATAAAGAAAAAGGCAAAAATGCTTACTCTAAATGTACTCACTCACTGTACCTGAAGAACTCATTTTACTGTAAGTTACCTGATGTGGTTACTGGCCTGATAAAGAGTTAGAAATTACAAATAAATATCAGTATCTCACAGCCCTAATCTCACGCACAATGTTTAAAATGAAAGAGAATAACATGATTGAATGCTAGAAACACACTTTTATGTGTACCAAAGTAACTGTGTGTTAAAGTAACTTAAGAGAATAGTGTGTGTGTGTGTGTGTGTTTGTGTGTTTGTGTGTTGAATTGACTGAGGGTGTGACGCAGGGCTGGTTGACTTGTAGCCTTTACTTGCTCCAAAACTGAGCTGCAGTTGTGGATACTGTGTGAACACAACACTCCTACCTACACAATACATACCATAAAGCACCGCATGTAGCAGAGAGAGACTCACAAAAACGAGTCAACGCACAGATCAGCAGGCTGGCTCTGCAGTGTGTGTGTGTGTGTGTTTCTTCAGCCTGTAAGGCACACTGTGACCCAGATAGCATAAAGGATTTCACGCATTCGGGATCCCTCTAAATTAAAGACACTCACTTCTCTTTCTTCTCCATCTCTCTCTCCTCTGTCGTGGGAAGAGTGGGGCGAGTGGAGGATTGAAATGGTGTCATGGACAGAGGAGAGAACACATCTCCTCCTCCCCTCTTCCTCCTCCTCCTCCTCCTCCTCCTCCATCCCCTCTTCTTACTAAATCATCAAAAGGAGTTAAAATGCCAACAGACATAATGAGGTTGTGGAGTCT
>OMNW01034547.1:3069-13742 GCA_900303245.1 Selene dorsalis | reverse complement strand
CTGCTCACAGCTCTGCTCTCCATTTCCCTCTTTCTTCGTTCCTTCTCCTCTTCAATAGCAGGTGGCGTACACATCCCAGTTGTCTTATTTCTAAGTGCTTAATTTCCAAATATGGTGGATACTGCATTTCCCACAATGCAACTAATAATATAATGTTTTTGGCAGACTGCATTGTAGACACCTAACAACTTACAAACTGCATGCCCTCCAGTTTGTAACATGGTTAACGTGCAGTCTGAGATAACACTGATGACATCGCTATGACATCATCAGAGCCGTGTTTTCACAGGCTGGGCAGAGCAGCAGCTCCTCATGAGAAGTAAACTGATCCTCCTGTAAAATTGCCAGTGAGTCACACATGTTCCTTCATCGCAGTGAATACACACACTGTAGTTTATGCACACACACACACACACAAACACACACCAAATATTCAGTGCTGCACCAAATGCGCGTCAATATTCCCAAAAAACTCTTTCTTAATTTCAGTGACGTTGATCAGATTTGCCATTTGACAGGATCTAACTTAGGGACGTTCACGAGACAAAAAGCACTATTAACAAACACTTTGCGTATGTGCAGTTCGCACATGGTCCAGCACGAGCTCCTCTGATTAACCCCTGAACCAGCCTGGTGTTTTATTTACATTAGCCTTAATAGTAAGTGATCATGTAGGTGAGTATGTGTCTCCAGCGACCACTTCCAGCATCTCACTTTGACTCTATATACACAGATAAAGAGGTATGTGTTGTTGTCTTTAGGCGATACACACAACTCCAGTGTCAGTGTTCTCTAATGCGTGTGTGTGTGTGTGTGTGAGAGTGAGTCATTGCTCTGCTCACAGTGCAGAAATAAGGCTTTACTTTCAGTTCATAATGAAACTGTGCTGGGACCTGTGATCAGACCACCTGAGACTGTTGTTAATAGCATGTCTGAACAGGTATGAAGTATCTGTTGTTCTGCATTCAGCAAGTGTTTCGATTCAGTGGCACAGAACCAGAAGGAGGGACTGGATGTAATACAACACATATTGTTTTCTCAGAAAAAAAGAGTGGAGGGTTATTCAAGCCAGATTAAATAGTTGTTCAGGCTTCAGTAACACTTCAGTGTCAGCTGTAACAAACACTGCATGTGCTGTGTTGGTGTGTTTGGTCAGTGCACAGGAGCTGTCCGTTCAGCACCACTTCACTTCTTTGTGTGTGCAATTATTTCTCTGCATTCGTGATGGTATTTTCTCTGTGTTGATTTGTGACTGTCTTTTCACTGTAACTGATCTGTAATGTGGACAGTTTGTCTCACACCAGTTCTGTGTTTTGTGTGTGTCTCATTAATATCTAAGCTATGTTCATCTTTAGTAACCCCCTGTATTGAATTGAGTTGTTCTTTTAGTGAAAATAAAATACAAACAACCTCATGACTCATACCACCTGACAAAATAATTACAATGAGATTTGTTATGTGCCCAACACATGTAAGTCTAGTGAATGTGTTCACATCT
This sequence comes from Selene dorsalis, assembly GCA_900303245.1. Lineage (NCBI taxonomy): Eukaryota > Metazoa > Chordata > Actinopteri > Carangiformes > Carangidae > Selene > Selene dorsalis. The sequence continues at coordinate 12,244 of OMNW01034547.1, read as the reverse complement.
GATTTAAAAAGTCAGAGATGAGATCTTGAGATGTGGACCAAATGTGTGGATTAAACTGCTGAGCTGAGCTGCATAGTTTTGTCAAGTGAACTGAGCAGAAAATCAAACTGTATCAGACTAACTGAACTGAGAGATATGAGTGACAGACAGCAGGCAGCAGCTTTCTGTGTGTAGCAGCAGCAGCTACGGCAGCTACAGCAGCTACAGCTACAGCTACAGCTGTTACAGCAGCTTCAGCAGAAGCAGTTACAGCAGCTTCAGCAGAAGCAGTTACAGCAGCTTCAGCAGCAGCAGTTACAGCAGCTTCAGCAGCAGCAGCAGCAGTTACAGCAGCAGCAGTTACAGCAGCTACAGCAGCTTCAGCAGCAGCAGCAGCAGTTACAGCAGCAGCAGTTACAGCAGCTACAGCAGCTTCAGCAGCAGCAGTTACAGCAGCTTCAGCAGCAGCAGTTGCAGCAGCTGCAGCAGCAGCAGCAGTTACAGCAGTTACAGCAGTTACAGCAGCAGAAGCAGCAGAAGCAGAAGCAGCAGCAGCAGCAGCAGTTACAGCAGTTACAGCAGCTTCAGCAGCAGTTACAGCAGCTTCAGCAGCAGCAGTTGCAGCAGTTACAGCAGTTACAGCAGCTGCAGCAGCAGCAGCAGCAGTTACAGCAGCAGCAGCAGCAGTTACAGCAGCTTCAGCAGCAGTTACAGCAGCTTCAGCAGCAGTTACAGCAGCTTCAGCAGCAGTTACAGCAGTTACAGCAGCTTCAGCAGCAGTTACAGCAGCTTCAGCAGCACTTACAGCAGCTTCAGCAGCAGTTACAGCAGCTTCAGCAGCAGCAGCAGCAGCAGCAGCAGCAGCAGCAGTTGCAGCAGCTGCAGCAGCAGCAGCAGTTACAGCAGCTTCAGCAGCAGCAGCTTCAGCAGCAGCAGCAGTTACAGCAGCTTCAGCAGCAGCAGTTACAGCAGCTTCAGCAGAAGCAGTTACAGCAGCTTCAGCAGCAGCAGTTACAGCAGCTTCAGCAGCAGCAGCTAGCAGCAGCTTCAGCAGCAGCAGCAGCTGCAGCAGCAGCAGTTACAGCAGCTTCAGCAGCAGCAGTTACAGCAGTTACAGCAGCTTCAGCAGCAGTTACAGCAGTTACAGCAGTTGCAGCAGCAGTTACAGCAGTTACAGCAGCAGTTACAGCAGTTACAGCAGCTAGAGCAGAGGCAGTTACAGCAGCTTCAATAGCAGCAGCAGTTACAGCAGCTTCAGCAGTTACAGCAGCTTCAGCAGCAGCAGCAGCAGTTGCAGCAGCTGCAGCAGCAGCAGCAGCTGTCAGCAGCAGCAGCAGCTTCAGCAGCAGTTACAGCAGCTTCAGCAGCAGCAGTTGCAGCAGTTACAGCAGTTACAGCAGCTTCAGCAGCAGCAGCAGCAGTTTCAGCAGCAGCAGTTACAGCATTACAGCAGCTTCAGCAGCAGCAGCAGTTACAGCAGCTTCAGCAGCAGCAGCAGCTTCAGCAGCAGCAGTTACAGCAGCTTCAGCAGCAGCAGAAGCAGCAGCAGTACAGCAGTTACAGCAGCCAGCAGCAGCAGTTACAGCAGCTTCAGCAGCAGTTACAGCAGCTTCAGCAGCAGCAGCAGCTTCAGCAGCAGTTACAGCAGCTTCAGCAGCAGCAGCAGCTTCAGCAGCAGTTACAGCAGCTTCAGCAGCAGCAGCAGCTTCAGCAGCAGCTTACAGCAGCTTCAGCAGCAGTTACAGCAGCTTCAGCAGCAGCAGCCAGCAGCAGCAGCAGTTACAGCAGCTTCAGCAGCAGCAGTTACAGCAGCTTCAGCAGCAGCAGCAGTTACAACAGTTACAGCAGCTTCAGCAGCAGTGAGGCCTCTCCAGTCTCCACCACCAACATCTGAACTGTATTTGTGAACAAAGAGCCTGAAGTTGGTTCGCCTTTGGCCTAGTTCTCTTTTCTCTCTCCCTCTAATCCTCTTTCTTCATTCTCTCCTTTTATCGCTCGCTCTCTCTCTCTCTCGCCCGGCTCTCTCTCTTTCCATCTTCTCCTCCATTCATCCATGCAGCGCTGGCGTGTCATTACATGAACACAACCATGGACTGGGTGAGTGTGTGTGTTGCGACTGTGTGTGTGTGTGCATGTGTGAGAGTGTGTGTGTGAGACACAGAGAGAGAGGGAGAGAGAGATGGAATAGGCATGTGCAGCGAACAGGAAATGACACAGCACCTCAGAACAGGACATACACACTCATTCAGCCGTATCAGTGACACATACACGCACATGCATTGCTACACAATTTCATTTGGAGGCAAACACGTCTAATTAAACATTATACAGTGGTTACGTTCCAGCACCTCCCTGCAAAAATCACTGTGTTATTTCAGTTCATACAAAAATGACTTGTTTTCTAAGCCCATATCCTCACACTATCTATGCTCATTTACAATGTAATATATTAGTAATGATAATAATTTTCAAGAGCCACTATTAGAAGTTCAATGAACAAGTCTGTATAATAGACTAAGGATGAGAGAATGGAGGATAATGATGATGCTATATTTTCCTATTGTCGAGAAAGTCCCTGAAGGTATTTTCTATTATATTGATCACCTTAAATCAAAAACATTAGAGAACACAAACCAAGGCCTAACTCAGGCCCAAGCCCACTGTTTCAATGGTGACGTGGTAATCAATGACACCTGCATGACAAAAAGAAGAACATTAAAAAGTTTGATGACATTGTCATGGAGAGAGAAAATAGGTTAAAGGACATTTTCTGCTGAGGTGAACGGAGCTGAGTTGTTGGATGCTCTTCTTCAGTCGGCCATTTTTTTTTATTTAACTTTATTTTACATGTTTATAATAATTCCTTGATCTATCTATCTGTGTTAGTCACTTCTGTCTTTTGTCTGTGGCTCTAAAGTCAAAGTATAAGTCAGAGTGCAACCAGTAACTACTACACTGTGATGTTTTATGTTTCATATTATCAGTTTGTATTTTTGAATCAGAGTCAAGTTGATTTACACAACACCATATCACAATGAAGTCAGCTCAGGGCATTTTGCACATTTGTGAGTGAACAGGTGTAAGTTTTCCAAACAAGAGGTCAGTGACAGAAGCTGTGAACACACACACACACACACACACACACACACACACACACACACACATTAGAACAGGCAAACCTGGTTTTGCAGATTTTGGTGGTAAAATTTGACCATGCAAAACCAATCCCCACGACCTATAGCAGCTTATTGAGAAGGGAAGCAGAAGCAGGAGTGTGTGTATTTGGTATCAGTTAGTAAAGACACATCCATAAATTTAAAGAAAATTATTTTCAGTCACTGTGTGATCTCTTCACTGAAACGAACAGTAAACCTGACAAACTGTTGGAGGTATGCTGATGGAGGAAACCTTTTTAAAAAAAGAAGGTGTAGGCTACAGAGTCTGTTTCTGGTGTTTATCTCCCCGTCTCTTAGCCGGCGCTCCGTCTCTGTCTCTCTACAGGTCTGACAATAGTACTTTTAATCTTCTCATTGAACAAGAGCTGCTTCTCAACAAGGGGCTTACTTCCCTTGTAACAACACAGAGCTCTGTGAAAAGCATCCACAGCACATTTACAGTGAAGAGACTGAGTCGAGCTCAAACTGCAGCTGCTCACCAAACAACACACACATCTGACCTACTGTTAATCACAGTCTGAAATTCTCAAAGTACAGAGGAACAGTATTTATATAAAGACAAGTGGTTTATTCACCTAAAGCTCAGGAAGAACCAGCTCTTTATTATTTCAGCTGTTTCATAAATACATCACTTCCTCCATGTTTCCTGTAGTTATCATCCATTAGAATGTTTCGTCAATCATCCTCCTCCCTTTAGTTTCTTGCTCTTTTTGCTCAGTCAGTGCCTGTGAGGTGTTTCGCATTAGAAGCCTTCAAATCACATAGGCCCCACCATCGAGGCTCTTATTGTGAAACCTTTGCAGAAAGTGTTTAGTTTCACAAACAGCAAAGCAGCATGACAGTAAACAAATGTAGTGAGTGTTCATTACAGTGACTGAGCCTCCGCTGTTGTTTCAGCTTGGCCTTCATTACGCACCTGTCTGTGTTCTACAGGCTGGACGACACCGCTACAGCATCGCATCAGACACACACCGCAGGACAAGTCTCACTCACTAACCGAGAGCATGAACCCACAACTGATTCACCCGACAACGTCTATACGAGATATGAGGGGAACATGGTGTGTGTGTGTGTGTGTGTGTGTGTGTGAACACACTCTCTCATAAGCGTCTGTGACTATTGAGCTCTTTGTAAAGAGCAAAGACATAAAACATGCGTGTGTCCAAATAAATCAAGAAATCACTGAAGGGTGAATCAAAATGTACATCAAAAATAATTAATGTGCGGTGCAGTCTGAACACACACACACACACACACACACACATAATGTTCTAGCATGCCAACACATTAGCACAATCTGGGATACTCGAACATTGCAATCTAAAAACAAAAGCTGTCTCTCTTTCTCTCGCTCTCCGTCTCATACACACACACACACGCAAGACACACACACTCACAGCATGAAGCGAGGGATGAAAGAGCTGGATAAAGGAATGAGACTAATGGAGGAAAGTTGCTTAATGACAAATTGTCAGATTGCAGAAGCCATTTTCTCTGCTCGTCATTTAGCTCTTTCATCCCGTTCACGCCGTTAAAATATTCCTCCGCTCCGGGCTTTTGCTCGGTCACACTTTCATTTTCTTCTCGCTCTCTCCCCCTGCATTTTCTCTCTTTTCTCTGTTTTCCAGACGCGGCGGCGGAAGGTGGTACAATGCTGATGTGATCAAAAAGTGGGTCAAAAAACCCACAGCGTTGCTCAACCACTCCTCCACGCATGGACTGCAAACACTGTGAAATAGAAACCAAAAGAAGCGCCGGAGAGAAACGTGGCACTTTAACAAGCGTTTTTGGTTTATTGATTGTGTACAGAGAAGCTTTTGTTACTGCGTTATCCTCCTGTAAACTCTATACTGTCCCGAGCCTCTCAGAGCTCTGCTGTCAGTCTGAGACGACCTGCCTCTTTGTCACCGACACACTGATATCACAGAGTCATCTCAGTTATTCCACTGAAGGGACATGCATTCTGACAGCTTTCTATCAGGACCTGCATCAACTAGGGTTGTAGGATAACACTGATACACTGAAATATAACGCAATACCGTATCGATATTCAAAAGCAGTCTATCAAATGTACCTGCAAACCTTTGTGGCGGAGGTTAATTTTTGTGTTGCATTTAAACCTCTGACTGATGGTTGGCATCAGTCATTCAGCTACTGACTCCAACAGAACAATGAGATCTCAGAGAGAAGGTCTGTGGCTCATCGCATGCTCAAGCTTTAGCACAGTCAAAAAAGGAAAAAACATCACAATATATCAAATCGTTGCCCCTCTATCGTGATACGTATCGTATCGCCAGATTCTTGTCGATACGCACCCCTGGCATGAACTTCTTCAGCAGTTTGAGCATCAGTATCTGCTCTGTTGGATGGGACCACAGGGCCAGCCTTCTCTCCCCACGTGTATCAATGAGCCTGTGGCCGCTTCACCACTGTTCCTTCCTTGGAGCACTTTTGATAGATCCTGACCACTGCAGACCAGGAACAGCCCACAAGAGCTGCAGGTGTTCACATCTCTGACCCAGTCGTCCTGGTCAAACTGGATCAAATCCCTACAATTGCCCATGTTTCCTGCTTTTAACACATGAACTTTGAGTACAAAATGTTCACCTGCTGTCTAATATATCCCACCTAACTAACAGGTGTCATGATGGAGTGTTATTCACTTCACAGGACACTGAATATTGAAAATTGAGATATCAGACTGTAAGTAAAAAGAATCTGAAACCATCTCCAAAACATCCCACTTACCCAGAAACCCCAGCTAAACAGGAGGGAGCCTAATCCACATAGTCCTGTTTAATGTGAGGAAAATCCGCAATGAACAATAACCCTGTTCAATATTTTGATGATGATACGACTTGTGATAATTAAACAAATTGTCAGGTGTGAATATACAGTCCCTAGCTTAACCTCCCAGTCACCACGGTGACACTGTGACCTATGGATCCAGGCTTTTCAGTGACTCTCAGGGAGCTCATGCTGACGCAGCAACAGTCACACAGTGGAAGTAACATTATATAATACAATTCATGAGTGTCTTATCTTATCAATACAGTACAGTTTATCCAGCTCTATATTGTTACCCATAATGGCTCTGATTATTATTATTTTGAAAATAATATAAATTTACAATATGTTTGGAATAAACGACATAAACTGAAGAATATCTCTCGGGATATTCACGTAAAATGTCAATAAATATTCCTGACATGAAAACACTGAGTGAGTGAAGAACTCAGCCATTGGTCATTGTTGGTCACTTGCCCTATACACCCTCCTTCTGCTGCGTAACGCTGCTTTGTGTGTGTGTGTGTGTATACAACATTCAGCATTTTTCCCCCCTGTTCATTTGGCTCAGGCTCCACTTTGTGACTGCACGGTGTGTGTAAATAATTCTCTTTAATTCATTGCATTACTCAGTCTTTCACAATGTGTTCATTGCACATTTCATTGCCAGTAACTATGAATGTGCTATTTATTGGTCGGCACCAAATTAACAAATGCAGACACACACACACACACACACACACAGTAACCTTTCTGCAAGAAGCCTCATGTAAAAGTCTCCAGTGTGAACCTGTACAACACCAAACCATCTGCACGTATTTATTCTTAATATCCGGTGTGTGTCTGTGAGCCCCTGAAGAAAGCTTTAAAAAGAGAATTAAATGATAATGGAGCAGATACTAAAACTTAAAGTTAAGGCTTAAAACCATAAACCAAAATCCGCCTTTGTTAATATTGTCCACACAGCGCTGAGCATCACGACCAAAACCATTAGCTGCTGTCACCTTTCAGAACTCGTACATTACGCTGAAATTTCTAGTAATTAAATAATGTCAAATTAATGAAAGTGACGTTAGTCTTTACAGTGTATTTAAATCAGATCGCTGCTACAGGCCCCTGCCACCGACGCTCTCGGTCCCTGCAGCAGAAACAATCACATCCAGCCTCAGCAAATCCTCCACTAGAACCTCCTGCATCCATCAGTCCACACTGAACCACCTCAGGCCCACAGAAGCAGACTCAGATCTTCCAGACCTGCTGCTGGAACTCTTGAGCCCTTTGTCTTCAGAAGTCCTCCTCCTGCCCTTAAACCTCATTCTCAATCTACACTCACTATTATTTTTTATCACAATGACTGGAATTTAGACAGGAGCTCTTCTTCGGTTTGTGTTTCAATAGTTTGCAATCAGCGCTGCAGATTTAAATCAGATTATTTTGTGAAGATGTTCCATCTACAAGTGCGTCTATATGGACCCCAGTGTGATGGATGTGTAACTGTGTAGCGCCATCTACTGGGACTGATCACAGCTGGTGATTGATCTGAGGGGGTTGTGTAATGATCGGGGAACATGAGGTCAGTACAGCAGCCGCAGCCTACAGGGTGTAAACATCATTGCTGCAAACATGATCATGTTTGCACTCCAGAGAGATTGCTGCTTGTACATTCAGTGTTATACACACACCCCCACACAAACACACACACACACTGAATTCAAACGCTCAATTAAATTATACATGTGTAGCATGTATCAGTTAAAAGAAGTTCTTTTAAGAGCAGAAGTGTTTTTTTTTCTTCTGACTGAGCAAACACTTCATACAGTGCTAATTCTGTATTCTGTTTTGTGTTGACTACAGTCAGCGTGTGTAACAGCACTATGATAATAATCATTCCCTCCACAGTTTGTTTTCAAAATGTCAGAAATATCTCTTTTTTGCCACATGCTTGTTATATTATTCCAACAATTTTACACTAACGTGAAGATTAAAATGCTTTTATGCAAAGATTGTTTTATGTGACAGAAAAAATACATGTTTGCATTTTAAAAAAATGTTTTAAATATCTTCCTCCACTAAAATACAGAACAGTGATGGCTGTGTGGGAATCTGTGGTTACCAGTAATGACCATTTTACATTTGTGCACACTTTAGTTATTTCTGTTCTTGTTTTTATTTTCATGTCCGTTATAAAACAACAAGATAACTTTGACTGCCACCGTTCATTTAGAATGAACATTTAGTTTACAAAAATAAAATTGTAAACCGACATCGCCATTTGAAGTTAGCTCGTTTCTGATGGAGTTAAATTTGAGATAACATAAAAGATGAAATGGACACTCATTGGTTGAAACAGGACGTAAAAGGCTGATATTTATTAACCAAATTAGAAATCAAAAGAAACAAAATGTATTTCTATGTATACATTTTGCCAAGCAATATGATCAATGATAATAAAAGGAGGATGAGGTATTAATAAGGAATGTGTTTACTATGCACACTCCGTTACCACTGTATTCAACTTTATGCCTTTACTGAATATAAACAAACTAGAGGCTGGAGCAGGGTCCTCCTGACCAGCACAGCAAACCATCAATGAAGTGGACTTCAACCTGGTTCCTGTGCCAACACCTGGACACTCAGAGACTCATCATCAGCCAGTGTCCAGGACGAGCTGGACCGATGCTTCTCAAACTGCCACAAACTGGAGCTACGCATTTACAGCTGCTCCACATCCACATCCACACACACACACACTCTGTGTTCCTCTTCTTGTGCCCTATAAGTGGGAACATGTCCAGCAGCAGCAGCAGCAGCAGCAGAAAATGGCATGTAGCCTGCACAAGACGTAAATTCATGTAGACAAAACACACACACACACACACTCACCTGCTGTAAATACATGAAGGTAAGGGCGGCACAGGACAGCTGAGGACAGGCGTCCACGTTGGGTAACGCCACGCATGTTCCACCAGGATGCTGCATGTTCCCTCCTCTAACTGACAACACAAACCCCCTCAACCCCGACAATACTCAACCCTGGTCTGAGCGGCGAGGGAGAGGGAGAGCGGGATGAGCAGAGAGAGAGAGAGAGGGGGATGAGAGAGGGAGAGAAAGAGAGAGAGAGAGGGGGGAGAGCTGTACTGCAGTGTGTGTGACTCAGTGTGTGTGCTTGTGTGTGTGTGTGGAGGCAAGCCAGCAGTCACTGTGACTGCGATCGCTGGAGCGTGAGGGAGGCA
>OMNW01034546.1:22918-34667 GCA_900303245.1 Selene dorsalis | reverse complement strand
AAACCTCGACTTCAGGCGCATTGGCTTTGTCCAGCTGCAGCAGCCCCTCCCTCCTCCTTCTGCTGACTCCTCCCCCCTACCTGAAGGACAGGTGGACAGCCCCTCCTCCTGCAGTCCTCCTTCTCCTCACAAATCTCACTGCTCCCAAGCTCTCAGCCCCCCACAAATCCTTCTCCACAGACTCCTCCTGACCAGGACCGACACCCCCACCGACATCACCTCCACTGTCTCCATGACAACCACAGAAAAAATCAAACGCCACTATCAGACTCTTGCTGGCCTGAGGAGGAGGAGGGGGAGGAGGAAGAGGATGTTGTCTTTACCTCCTGAAAAAGAGAAAACTGTTTCAAATGGAGCAAAGAGTGAGGCACTGACTCCTCCTCCTGAAAGCCCCGCCTCCTCTCAGGTGGCGGTGGACCATGATGTCATCAGGATGAATAATGAGGAAAGAAAGGAAGAAGAAGAAGAAGAGGAGGAGGAGAGCGAGGTCCTCCTGGCTCTATCTGAATCATCATCATCATCCAGCACTGAAGGAAGTGTCGCCCATGACGACGATCTGACCGACTCTGAAGAGGTGGAGTCAGAGAGTGAACAGGAAGTGACACTAACGCCATCCAGAGAAGAGGAGGAGGAGGATGATGATGATGCTGACAGTGATGGAGAGACATCCTCAGATGATTCTACAGTGTCAGTCCTCCAGTCTCAGGTCTGTCCCCGTCTCACACACACACACACACACACATAATATAATAAAGCCAATCGATTGATAAATCAGCTCTGACCTGATCAGTACATTCATTTGTCATTTAAAGATTCCACCTTGTGAATCTATCTAAATCAATACTCTATGGACAAAATTATTATTAAACATTTATCGTGTAAGACATCAATAAGTGTGTCTTTGGATATACAGGAGAAACTGTCATCAGAAGGCAGTGAGGAGGAGGAAGAAGAGGAAGAGAATGATGATGATGAAGATCGGAGAGAGATGGAGGACATGGTGTTTGCTCAGGATTATCTCCACAGAGTAAGAACAACACCTGTCTCTGTTTCTGTACGGGCTCCATCCTGATTGGTCCAGAGAAGTGATGATGTGTTTTACCACCAGGTGTGTGAAGTGGTGCAGGTGTCCCCGGGCCTCTCTGAGCAGCTGCTGCAGGTGTTGGATCAGTTTTCGTCAGCAGGATCCCCGAAACATCTGTATGACAGGCTGAGCGTTGTGCTGCAGCCCTGGCCCCAGCTGCTCAGAGACTTCGCCGCCTTCCTGAACCGAGGACAAGCCCGGCGCTGCGGACTGGTGAGTGACATCACTCTGACATCACTCAAGTATGAGCTTTTGCCCGTGCAAACTTTTCCTCTGTGTGTTTTTATCTACCAGTTGTTGGAGCAGCACATGTTTGAACGCAGCCGACAGTTTCTACGGCAACTGGGGCGGCGCCTGGGTGAGAGCTCATCCCTCTACCAACAGGTGGTGTCAGTGCTGCAGGGAAGTCCAACCCCACCACTTGAGGACATGGACAAGGTAGATAATGACCTTTGACCCCCCCTCAGAAATCAGCTGATCCTTTGTTAAAAAGTGCTGTGTGTAATTTTTGATATCGATACATAGCTAATGTTAGCACTGACAGCTGAAGAAATGTGAGTGAGTGAGTGAGTTCAGCATCAAACTCCCCAGCAGCTGTCTCAGAAGTAGCTGCTCAGAGGATGTAATCATGACTGCTGAGTCTTTTGGTGAAAAGTTACTAGTACAAAGAGCTTCTTTTAAAATATAATCCAGACAGAGTTTGTTAACTTCAAACTCCAACGGGTCAAAAACATGAGAAAAAAAATCAGAGAAATTCAGCTTTAATGATCAGAGTTTAAATCACAGATTGTGTTTCCTGGTTTGTCTGATTCTGTTTTCTTCTCTCAGATCTCCTCTCTCCTCAAACATCACCCCGACCTGCAGGAGAGCTTCCAGCAGCTTCATGTCCAGTCATCGCCCTCAGTAACCTGCTCTGAGAACACAAAGGTTGAACCCGTTTTCCAGAACTGTGACAAAAACAGGAGGAGAGTCGGTCATCAGGCGTCTGGAGAGAGTGAGACAGGAAGTGACAGAGAGGAGGAGGAACGACCAGTTTGTGCTAAAAATGTCTCAATGAGCTCCACCGGGGAAAAAGTTGTCGTCTGGACCCGGTCAGAACAAACACACACACACACACATAATCAGGTTACTGATATTAACCTGACAGCTGTAGAGTCAGAGCTTGTGTCCATACACATAATTAAAACATCAAAGATCAATAATAACAATATTCTAATTATTACATTACAGACTTTTTATAGAAACATCACAATATAGCACATGAAAACCACATAAAGCATCGTGTTCTGTTTCAGGGAGGCGGATCGTGCCATCCTGACTGCCTGTCAGCAGAGAGGAGCCAATAGGAAAACATTCAGACAGGTGTCCGCCCACCTGGGAAACAAGACTGCCCAACAGGTGAGAGGGGGCGGGGCTTCACTGTCCAGGTGCAGAGCTGTGGAGGATCCTGGGAATGTTAATCTCTCTGTCTCTGTTTTCTCCAGGTGAGTCTTCGCTTCCACGATCTGATGAATCTCTTCCAGTCTGCGTCCCAAAAGTCCACTTCCTGTACCTCTGAGGGCCGGCCAATCAGCAGACAGGAGGCAGCTCCCGACTGATCAATGGACAGCCATCACAGACGAGTCTGCAGCCGACCTCAGAGTTGACTTCAGAGAGTCTGATCAACATCTGCTGCTTGGGAACATGGTTCTTTGAAGTCTCTTGAGGACGCCAGACCAGCTCAGTCCAGCACCACCATCCTCCAGATGGTTCTGTTGGTTCTAGATTTCATCAGAAATATTGTTGAACACAAAGGAACATGGCTGACTCTAGAGCGGTTTATTGAACATGTTCTTAAGAAGGTTATAGACTTTAGATGTGACACTGGAAAAATCTGATCCTAGAACAGATTAGTTTCAAAGTTGGAACAACTCCAGAGATGTGAGGGAGGATTTTAGATGATTACATGATTCACTTTGAATCTTCAGGATGTTCAGATCTGTTCTCCCTAAGAATGCCTCTGATCCAGGTGTCTACGTTTGGTTCTGACTGTTGCACAGCTCCTGAGAGGTTTTGTTGTGAATTAAACCCAGAGCATTTCCTCAGGAGTTTGGTTTTCTCCCTGTTGGAGGGTTGAAGGGACGTCATTGTACAACACAGTCTGTGTGAGGGTGAATCAGAGTTCAGGCTGCTCACAAATGTTTTATTTATATCTATATTATTTATTTTTAATTTATCTGCTCAGTCACATGACTTGAGTGTGAACGAAGCTGAGCATGTTCTGGTCACATCTCAGATTCATGATCAGTCTACATGAAGCTGTGTCCACCCTGAACGAGACTTTGTTTCTCATTGGCTGTTAATGTCTTCAGATCTCTCACAGATTCAGCTCCTGATAGGAAATGGAGAAAGATGAAGGATCAATAATTATTTTGACTCTAGACTTTCGCTCCTTAGTTACTCCAAGAGAAAACGTCGTATTTGCAGATTTTAAATCTATGAATTTATCCTGATGTTTGAGTCCGTCTGCTTAACTTCATCTTTAAAAACATTTTGTATTTTGGTTTGTCTTAATGCCTTAAGCACTGAAAAGCAACAGTTTTTTTCTGTTGTTTTTTTTCCAGCTTCTGATTTTTTTTAAAATATATTTTGAGGAGTTAAGTCTTCCCAAGATGCATCAGGATTAACCAACTTGATCACTCCCATGATTCCTAGTGGCCTTACATATAGTAGAGAAAGACGTACCAATATTCTGGGAAGGTTTTGTAGAAAATGTTGGTGTACTGAATGAAGATTGGTTGTTTCACTCAATAAAAACATTTTTACATGTTTTTCCAAACTGATTTGACTGAGCTTTCCTCTTAACCAAATCACCTGTCTATAACATTTATCTCTGTTTTAAATAACGTGTGCTCTTAACGCCAAGTAAAAAAATTTTATCACTTTTTCAAAAGGGACAGCCATTTATCACAGTATCCTCTCGGGATGCCCATTAAAACTCTTTATATGAACATAGTGATTGACAGGTTATTGGACCAAAGAGATGATTACATCACATCACCGCCAGCAGCTGTGGACCAATCAGAATGCAGCTTTCCGGTATTTTCTCTGTAGGTCCTGCCTTCCTGACAGGTGGACAGCAAGAGCAGAGAGACGTAAGAACAACGTCAGTAACATAGGATAAAACCGGACATAATATGATCCGGCTTTCAAAATAAAAGCATAGCTTCTAGCTTCTGTGGGCCGGGATATAGTTGTTTCGTCTCTCATGTGTATAGAGAATATTTAAGTTTTCCCCTAGTTTGTCTTTGTGTAGTAGTGATTCGCTTTTAAATTTAGGTTTTAGCTTTTAATAGGGATACCCGATTACCGTTATGCTTAGTCTGAAAGTCCCTACCGGAAACACGAGTGTTTTCTTCTGCCTTAACTCTCGGTGTTATGAAGAGGGTCTGCTCGGTCCCTACCGGTCACCATCTCCGTCATATTTTTTTTATTTTTTCCTTTCTAGTCATTCTTCTTTTCTCTCTACCATGGCGGTCGCTGTCCGCCTCCTTCCTGCCGTTACTTTGGTGCTGGTGTCCTGTTTTCCCGCCGCGTTTCTTTTGCGCAGAGACGTGGTCGAGCTCGGGGACGCGGACTTCGACTACTTGGCAGCGGAGCACGAGACCATGCTGGTGAAATTCTACGCTCCATGGTAACGGAATGGGAATTAGCATTAGCATCGTTAGCTCGGAAAAATACGGTTTTAATGCTTTTGTTATGTGAAGCAATGGCGGGTTAATAAACTGCTGTATCTGCCAATCTTTATCCCTCTATCCATCCTTGTCTTCCATTCACCCTTTTCATCCCTCTGTCCTCCCTCCATCTCCTACCGTCCATTTCTCTTTCTGTTTATTTTCATCATCACTTCATCATCCACCTTAACATCCTTCCCTTTTTGATTGTCTTCATTTGTAACCATATATCTTTCCTTGCATCCTTGTTACCTCCTCTTCTCTTTCCATCCTCACCCACTTCTTTCTCTCCTTTCCCAACACATCTATATCACCTTTAATCCTTCCTTTCCCTTTAATTGCTGTCTCCTTCCTCACCATTTCTCATTTCTTACTATCTTTAATCTGTCTTTTCTTCACCTTCTTTTACTTCTATCTGCTTCCATGCCCATATCTTCATTCTCTTACCTCTCTTGTCTTCATCTCTCCTCCTCTTCCTCTTCCTCTCAGGTGTGGCCACTGTAAGAAATTAGCTCCAGAGTTTGAGAAAGCAGCGACCCGACTGAAGGGAACCGTCCAGTTAGCAAAGGTAACATCTCCATCATTAAGCTCATGCTAACACTGTCAGGTAAATGAGAAGAGAGGAACTATCCTGACTCTCCTCACCTGTTCCAGGTGGACTGCACCGTTAGCTCAGAGACCTGTGGTCGTTTTGGGGTTTCTGGATATCCTACTCTGAAGATTTTCAGGAATGGAAGAGATGCTGCCCCTTATGATGGACCTCGCTCTGCAGGTTACAAAAATAAGATACAGTTAAAGATGCACAATCAATACAAAGACAGAATTTAACAGTGTAAAAATAAATATGTGTGTTCAGATGGGATCTATCACTACATGATGAAGCAAACTGGTCCAGACTCAGTTCACCTGAAGACTGAGGAAGACCTCCAGACCTTCGTCAACCACTATGATGCCAGTATTATAGGTATGACACTGTGATGCTCTGTTGTTTTCCATCATATTACACGACAGGACTTTATTTTAACTGTGGCCCGACCTGTGTTCCTGTCCACCAGGTGTGTTTTCAGGTGCAGACAGCTCTCGTCTGTCAGAGTTTCTGAAAGCTGCAGGTCTGCTCAGAGAACAGTTCAGATTTGCTCACACCACTGAGCTGAAGCTTGGGGAGGGCCACGGAGTGAACTCTGAGTGAGTGAGGTTAAAATCATGCTCTTACTAAGGGCTTTCAGACGTATCCATGGCCTTCTTCAGCAGGTTTAACTTGCTCAGGTGACTTTTTTCAACCTTAATGAAGTTCCATACCTGTGTCACACGATGACGAGTTGTATGATTTATTCCTACTGAAGAAAGCACAAAGATACAGCTGAAAGCCCTGGGGGTTGTAAAGTAAGTCTACCTTCAGTTTAGGATGTTTTGTTGTTAGAAAATAAGTTCAGAGTTCAAAGGTCATCTCTCACCTGTTCTGTAGGAGTGTGTTACTGTTCAGACCTCCCAGACTGGTCAACAAGTTTGAGGACAGCGTTGTGGTCTTCAAAGACTACTTGACCATCGGATCGCTGCGACGCTTCATCAGAGACCACATGTAGGTTTACCTGGTTCACCTCAGCACAGGAGCATCTGATGGACCTCACTCCTACTCCATGTTTACCTGTCTGCTTCCATCTACCTGTCTCTTCCTGTCTGTAGTTATGGACTGTGTCCTCACATGACTCTGGAGAACAGGGATCGTCTTAGAGTTCGTGACCTGCTGACGGCGTACTACGACCTTGACTACCATCACAACACCCGTGGGTCCAACTACTGGAGGAACAGGTAACACATATACAGGTAACAGACACACACAACCTGTCTGTTGCCCGAGGACAGGTCCTTTTAAAGCCCCTCCCCGTCCTGATGTCTTATTGCCAGGGTGATGAAGGTAGCGTCCAAATACACCGGGCGGAGTTTGACATTCTCAGTGGCCAATAAGAACGACTTCTTGTCTGAGCTGGAGGAAGACTTCGGTTTGGGGACGTCAGACGGAGGAGAGCTGCCATTTGTCACCATCCGGACGAAACTGGGCCACAAGTACACAATGAGGGAGGAGTTCACGTATGTTATATTCCATAATGTCTTAGCATATTAGCTAGTGTGTCCAAAGGCATGAAGTGTTTAAAACATGTTGAGCCAATCAGGTTGCCATGGTGACACCTGTATGCAGACAACTCAAGGTCAATGTGTGTGTGTTTCAGGAGGGATGGCGAATCCTTGGAGAGGTTTTTAGACGATTACTTCTCAGGTCGGCTCAAACGCTACGTGAAGTCTGAACCCGTACCTGAGAGAAACTCGGCTGGTGTCAAGGTGAGACCGGCGGTGTCATGTTTTTGATTCAGGTCCAGTAGAAATCAGCTTGTGACGTCTGATCACTCTGGTTCTGTGCTGCAGCAAGTTGTTGCTGAGACCTTCGATGACATCGTTAACGATCCAAAGAAAGATGTTCTGATCCAGTTTTACTCTCCGTCCTGTCCACACTGCAAGAAACTGGAGCCAGTTTACAGACAGCTGGCTGATACGGTACATCCATCGTTATCATCATCACCCTAACTCTTCACCATTAACATCATCAGTTAGTGAGCATAACACTTCAAGGGCTGTAAGACCACATTACCTATTAGCCCTCTTTATCTTTGTCTCTCACCACAGCTGTTCCTCCTCACTGTTTTCTTCTACCTGCTGTTTGTTTATGTGGTCAGGCTAACATCAAGCTAATATCATGATAACTCTGTCTTTGTGTTGTACTGTGATTCGTCTTGTCCCAGTCTCAGTCTGGTCCTGATGTAGATTTTGAAACTCGCTTTCTCTCTTTGTTTCTCAGCTGTTTTCTGATCCACACATTGTCATTGCCAAGATGAACGCTATGGATAATGACGTCCCACTGGGCTATGATGTTCAAGGGTGAGCAGTGAGTTTTTATTTGCATCTTTATCTCTGTACAAATGTAAAACAAACTCAGCAGCAGATCTCACAACCACTCAAAACTGTTATTAAACTCCTGGGCAATTGTTTACATCAGGAATAACCAGATTTTCATTAAAAATATGTCATTAGCAATGTAGCTGGTAATACTAATGGCAAAAACTTTCATAAATCTCCTTTAAACCAGAACTCATGTGAACCATCAAATACTCAGATCTTGTGTCTTTACTTCTCTCGGTCTCTGTCTTCAGGTTTCCCACCATTTACTTTGCTCCAGTGGGTAAAAAGGACGAGCCCATACGATACCAGGTAACGCACAACTCCTGAGTGTCAGCAGCTTTACTCTAACTCTGAACATGTTTGGTCAAAGACAGAGGGTCAGCTGATCAGGTTATGTCTCCTCTCTTTTGGCAGGGAGTTCGAGAGCTCAAAGACTTCCTGAAGTTCCTGAAGCGCGAAGCAAGTCACAGTCTGGTCGTCAGCGGGTCGAAGGACGAACTCTGACCTTTCCGCTGTCCACCAATCAGGGCTGACTACAGGGGCGCCACCAGCTGATTTTCATGATGATGAACACTCATAGGGAGGACGAGACAAGAGCCCTGATCCTGGTGACAGACCAGGACCTGAATTTGGACCTGAACCAGAGACAGGAAGTGATAAGAGGACAGCTGCTGGTTTAACCAGATTCTCCAGTTACCACAAAACACCTGCTTATCATGATGACATCACCATTACACACCTGATTTTTATATATGTTATTTATTAGGTTTCTTAAATTATTTCATGAATTTATTTATTTATGAGGTCATGTGGGAGAAGGGGCGTGGCTGGTGCTCACCCATCTGTTTTGGCGACAGTGAACAGTTAAACCGTGATTGAGCACAATTGATACTGCATGTGTGAGGCTGATACTTTAAAAACAGTTGTGATGTAATGACAAATTAAATGAGAATATGGCAAATTCCAAGGTCACAACACAAATAGATCAATCTATAATGATATCGATGGCAATCGATCACTGACAGATTTCGACTGTTGGTTAATTTAAGACTCGGACCTCTGACTGCAGCCGAGGATCCACAGACCTGGTTGTTAAATCACCTGCAGATACTTCAGATGCACGGATATAAAAACTGTGTTGCCCAGGCTGCTGTCTCCTGTTTGTAAAATGTGTAAGTCTTATTGTCAAGTTTTATTTTGAAATTTCATGGGAAAAAATAACTTATTATACACCATATTTTCCTGCCTGCCAGTTGTTTCTGAGCAATTCTGAATATTATTTATTTTTATTTATGCACAAAAAAGCGGAACTTAGTTATTGATGTCATGTGGATTTTATATTTAATGTTTCTCAATGACAAACTTGTATTTATTTTTTATTTTTGGATGTGGGTGGGTGGAGCCTCTTTGTTTACTGATGCAAACATATTCTGAGCCTTATGACTGTCAGGAGATATTTATTATTGTTTACACTGAAGAGGAGCTGAGAATATTTAATAAAGATCAATTGACTGATATTAGACTCTGCATTGTGCTTTACTGTCACCACATGAAACATTTCACCTCGTCCCCACAATTAATACAGAAGTAGAATCATAAAAGTCATCAGAACAAAAACGACCACTCTATTCTCAATTTGTATTTTGTCATTTACAGATGGTCTTTTGCCAGTGATTGTGATGTCATTGATTATTTCCTGAGGGTAAACATATTAACCTGTCTTTCATTAACTAATTATATAATCAATATACTGTCTATTTCATCCTTATTTATTGATCACTTGATCATTTGGATGTAAACGTCTTTCTTTAGTATTTCATTGATCAATAGAGCAAATACACAGATAATTATTTATACCTAATGATATCTTTCATGGACCGTTTATTATTCCATCAACATTAACGTTGTAGTTTTAGAAGGCAACTATCAAAACTATCGATCTCTAATCTCACACTGTCATTGTCTGTAATTATGAACATTTGTGATGAACTGTAGTTGGTTTTCACCATAAAAGGCTGAGCTTTGTTTCCCCAGTGATCGCTTCAACTCCTTGAGCTCATTGACTCTATTGGTTGAAAATCTGTCTGTCATACTCTTCCTGGCTGCTGATTGGTCCGTCTCTGCTGGCCTCGCCCCCCTGCGCGTGGAGCCCTCCTTCTCCTCGTGCCTCCCAGAAGCTTCTAGGTGGCTGTGGCCCGGGTCTCGCTGTCACAATGATCGGCCAACAGGTCTTAGTGCTCAGTAAGTGTCTTTAACACCCTCACACTTTAATCTTTTATAGTTGTAGAGTGTTTAGCGGGACACGGAGGCAGCTCGAAGCCGTTACCGTCTCCGCTTTGTGGTTGTTTACCGCCGCAGCGGCCCGGTATAGCACGTGCTACCCCCGGTATGCTAGCCAAGCTAACTGTTAGCTTGACGAGCGCATCGTTGCAGCACGGCGATGTGCTAAACTAAGCTAAGCTAAGCTAATGGATGTGCCCCCGTTACTCAGCATGAACAGACAGTTAGCTCGTTAGCACCTAGCTCCTTTTGTCGTTTTCGATCTGTTTGTTCGTTTTACGGTGAAACAATTGAGTTTTCGCGGCGGGTGGGAAGCTCCGTCACCGGGTCAACTGCTAAAGCCGGCTAACGTTGTTTAAGGATTAGTGATGGGATGTTTTGTCTGAATCAGCCACACCCTCACTGATCTGAATTCATTACAACCAGATAAAGTTTCGATCGGGACATTTTCACTAGAGTTAAAATAATCTGCATACAGTTTGTTTCTGATTTTATTGTTTATGTTGATTTGCATGTTGCTAGTCTCACTGACCGGGTGCTGCAGCAGCAACCAGGTTAACCCATGCAGCTCAGTCACTGTCACACATCTTCAGACAACAGACGTTACTCGTCCATCAGCGGATTCTTATGCTCAGATTATTTTCTCTATATTGACACGTTTTTGATATTAGCCCTTCAGATCATCAGTATTCACACCAGAGTTGATAATCCAACAGTATCTATAATCCGATCGTTTTCCGATTATATTGTCCCAGTTTCAAAATGTAAATGTTGTGTCCTGACATTAAACACCTGTGTGTCTGTTTCCTGCGTCTCCTCCCTTCTGCAGACCAGAACGTGAAGAGAGAGTCAGGACGTAAAGTCCAGACTGGGAACATCAATGCTGCAAAGGTAGGTGCACGGATTTTCCTCTAATGTTCATACCAGTAGTTTTTTCATAAACGAAGCCTGTTTTCTACCCAGTCGGGTGGTTATTGCAGTAGCAGTAATGAGGGGTCAGATACAGCTTCATCTCAGATGTCCAGGTGGTAAAAGCCTGGAGCTGCAGTTGAATTTGTTGAGAGAAAAATTCAAACCAATATTTTTGCATGAAGTGAGGCCAAGATGAATATTGAGGTTGTCAGTGTATGAGACTGGAGCAGCATTTAAACACTCACACTTTGTGTTTCAGACCATCGCAGATGTGATCAGGACCTGCCTCGGCCCACGGGCCATGATGAAGGTGAGATATCCTGATATTACTGTTGCGATGAAACCTCAGGTCCTTAGCATAATGCATATCATTAAGTGACAGTGATGTGTTGTTTGCAGCTGTATTACATGAGGCTGGCGGATCAGAAGTCAGTTTAATAGCACAAACAATCATCAGTGGACACAGGTTTGGTTTTTTTCTTTATAAAGTGACTTTTTGATTTGTGTCTGTGTGTGTAGATGTTGCTCGACCCCACCGGAGGAATTGTGATGACTAACGATGGAAACGCCATCCTCAGAGAGGTGAGAGGGGTTCTCGGCTAGTTCTTGTCTTGGTTTAAAGCATTAAAATACTGTACATACAATACAACAACCTGTGTGTCTCCATGGTAACAGATCCAGGTTCAGCATCCTGCAGCCAAGTCAATGATCGAGATCAGCCGCACTCAGGATGAGGAAGTGGGAGACGGGACCACGTCTGTCATCATACTGGGTGAGAACTGAACCCTCAGAGCTGCTGGTTCATTGT
>OMNW01034546.1:6420-22898 GCA_900303245.1 Selene dorsalis | reverse complement strand
ATCTCAGATGTCCAGGTGGTAAAAGCCTGGAGCTGCAGTTGAATTTGTTGAGAGAAAAATTCAAACCAATATTTTTGCATGAAGTGAGGCCAAGCTGAATAACGAGGTTGTCAGTGTATGAGACTGGAGCAGCGTTTAAACACTCACACACTTTGTGTTTCAGACCATCGCAGATGTGATCAGGACCTGCCTCGGCCCACGGGCCATGATGAAGGTGAGATATCCTGATGTTACTGTTGTAATGAAACCTCAGGTCCTTCAGCATAATGCATATCATTAAGTGACAATGTCATTTGTAGTTGGTCGATAGTTGGCAGCTGTATTACATGAGGCTGGCGGATCAGAAGTCAGTTTAATAGCACAAACAATCATCAGTGGACACAGGTTTGGTTTTTTCCTTTATAAAGTGACTTTTTGATTTGTGTCTGTGTGTGTAGATGTTGCTCGACCCCACCGGAGGAATTGTGATGACTAACGATGGAAACGCCATCCTCAGAGAGGTGAGAGGGGTTCTCGGCTAGTTGTGCTGCCTGGTCTTGGTTTAAAGCATTAAAATACTGTACATACAATACAACAACCTGTGTGTCTCCATGGTAACAGATCCAGGTTCAGCATCCTGCAGCCAAGTCAATGATCGAGATCAGCCGCACTCAGGATGAGGAAGTGGGAGACGGGACCACGTCTGTCATCATACTGGGTGAGAACTGAACCCTCAGAGCTGCTGGTTCATTGTTTTGAGTTTTTCAGTCAAGTAGAACATCGTGTTAATCACAATGGATTGAACTGTTTTCTACTTTAACATTAGTTTCTTATGTTGAAATGAAATAATAAAGACAAGTCTTTATCTCACCGTAAGACAAGAAGAGATAAGAACTTAAGCCTCTGGTTGTTTTGAGCTGAACCTGTCAGATGGTGATCTCAGTCAGCTGCTGTGGGTCACACACACTTTTCATTGGGCTTGTCTCTAACTGTGTCTGTGTCTGTTCAGCTGGAGAGATGTTGTCTGTGGCTGAGCAGTTTCTGGAGCAGCAGATGCACCCGACCGTCATCATCAGTGCCTACAGACAAGCCCTGGAGGACATGTTGGAGACTCTGAAGGAGATCAGGTGTGTTCTGCATCTGCAATTAGACCTGACTCTGGTTTTACAGAGCTAATAGAGACCTGATTTTGGTAGTAATATGACAGAGGTATGTTGTTGTTGAGTAGTGGATCTTAACCTCTGATTGAAATGTACTGAATTGGAGCTGTGTCTGATGGTTGATGATGTTTAATCTGGTGTTTTCTGGAGGAGGAACAGTGAAGCTCCCTGACTGTAGCTCAGTGATGTCTTCACACCAAACACAGAAACTTAGTCACTGTTGAGAAAATAATCAGTTATCAAAAGGTTTCTGATTGATTGGTTAGATTCCTCTCACACAGACTGATAGATTAGAGCTTCTTTTTAGGATACAGATCAACAGGGTATTGACCGACCTTTCTCCCCCCTTCAGCACCCCCGTGGACACCTCGGACCGCTCCATGATGCTGAAGATCGTGCACTCTGCCATCAACACCAAAGCTCTGAGCCGCTGGTCTGAACTGGCCTGCAGTATCGCTCTGGACGCCGTTCGCACTGTGGAGCTGGAGGACAACGGACGCAAAGAGATCGACATCAAGAAGTACGCCAAAGTGGAGAAGGTATGAGACTGAGGACTTTGACCCGCACCGGATGATTCAGATCCATCCCGACTCTGCTCAGTCTGTCGATCCACTTCCTTTAATCCAGGTTCCAGGAGGCATCATCGAGGACTCGTATGTCCTGAGAGGAGTGATGGTCAACAAAGACGTGACCCACCCCAGGATGAGACGCATGATCAAAGACCCTCGGATTGTCCTGCTGGACTGTTCGCTGGAGTACAAGAAGGGAGAGAGCCAGGTACCTGACCACAGTAACATGTTGTCACATTGACACGCTGTCCTCACACCTGTACTTAAACTGTCCTGCACCAACCCCCTGTAGACCGACATCGAGATCAGTAAGGAGGAGGACTTTGCCAGGATCCTGCAGATGGAGGAGGAGTACATCCAGCAGATCTGTGAGGACATCATCCGCCTCAAACCAGACCTGGTCTTCACTGAGAAGGGCATCTCAGGTACTGCCACACCACTGATGTGTAGAATGATAATGATATGATAATAACTCTTTGATCTTTATCAGTTTATATTGAATAGAGTTTACCTTGCTGACCTGTTATCGTAGTATGATCATTTGTATGATGCAGAAACTAAAAACTAAAGAATAAATAAATATGACATCACCAACAACCGGTTCTGTGTCTCCAGACCTGGCTCAGCACTACCTGGTGAAGGCAAACATCACCGCCATCCGCCGTGTGAGGAAGACTGACAACAACCGCATTGCCAGGTAAACCAACCGTTGGTGATGTTCACTGTCCAATCAGCACTCAATATGACGTGATATCACACATCAGGAACAGTGGCTTCTTGGGACGCTGTGAAACAAACTCTGTCCGTGCAGGAGTCAGGAAACCTCAGGTCCTGGTCCAGATGAAACCAGTCCAGATAGTGAACACTGTCTCTTTGTCTCTCAGGGCGTGTGGTGCTCGTATTGTCAGTCGGACTGACGAGCTGCGTGAGGAAGACGTTGGTTTGGGGGCGGGGCTGTTTGAGGTGAAAAAGATCGGCGATGAGTATTTCACCTTCGTCACCGAGTGTAAAGATCCTAAAGCCTGCACCATCCTGCTGAGAGGAGCGAGCAAGGAGATCCTGGCTGTGAGTGGCCGCCATCTTTACCCGTCATCATGTATAAAATCATTAATCCTGATAACGTCTCAACGTTGTCACACTGACCCCGACTCTGATCCCCTAGGAGGTAGAGAGGAACCTGCAGGACGCCATGCAGGTGTGTCGTAATGTGCTGCTGGACCCCTTCCTGTTGCCAGGCGGTGGTGCCGTGGAGATGGCGGTGTCAAAGCGTCTGACGGAGCGTTCCCGCGCTCTGACCGGCGTCGAACAGTGGCCGTATCGTGCTGTGGCACAGGCCCTGGAGGTCATCCCCCGAACCCTGATCCAGAACTGTGGAGCCTCCACCATCCGAGTGCTCACCTCACTGAGGGTAGGCTTCAATAAAACTTTATTTATAATCCCAGTGAAAAAAAGAGTACAAAACTTGATTTATAGTGTTGCAAACTATTTCATCCTGCGTCTCTTTCTCTCTCCGTTTCTGCGTTCAGGCGAAACACACTCAGGACAACAGTGTGTGTTGGGGTGTGGACGGAGAGACTGGTGCTTTGTCCGACATGTCGTCTATGGGAATCTGGGAGCCGCTTGCCGTTAAAGCTCAGACCTACAAGACTGCTGTTGAGGTGAGGACATGAACCTCATCGACCTGGTCGATACAGGTCAATGCTGATCACTACTGACGATGCTGGACTTGTGCTTTTCAGACGGCCATCTTGTTGCTGCGCATCGATGACATCGTCTCTGGTCACAAGAAGAAAGACAAAGACGAGCAGATGGGAGGACAGGGAGCCGAGTAGATCCACGTGGATTCAGATCAACATCAGAGTCACTCCGACAGTCTGTGTGCGTGTGTGTTTCTGTATGTTTGTTTGTGTGTGTGCGTGTGTGTGTGTGTGGGGACCATACGACTCACTGAAACTTAATAAAGCTGTCAATAAAGTCAAAGTTAGAAACATGTTTCTGGCCTGTTCTCCTTCTTCCTCGTGTGTCTGGTGTCTCATCTCTTCATATATTTCTTTAAGTTAATTAATTTCATTTAAACTGTGCTGACAAATTATCAAATACAGGAATGTGTAACGGGTACTGATCAAATACAGAGATGTGAAAAAAAACTGTGATTCTTTGTATGAGAGAAATAATTGACTACAGTGGTTTAATTTTAAATTTATTTTGGGAAAAATGGCATTTCAAACTGAGAATTCGTTTAATTACTGTCATGATGAACAATTATAGGTGTTAAATATGATCATGAAATAGATAACCTGCGATTGCAGATAAACAAGTACATTATTATTTATTTACCCTTTTATTGGTTTCAACTGTTTAATTTTCAACTATTTTATTTTAAACTTATGATCGCGGTCAGTTTTATTTATAAAGTTATATTTATCATTTGAAAAAAATCATAAAACATTCATTTTTCAATATATCGCCGGTGGGCGGGGCCTCTCAGCGGTCAGCTGACATACGAAGGACGTGATCACGTGACCGGCGGCTCGGCAGCAACAACAAAGATGGCGGCTGCAATGATGTGTGGAGTTCCTTCGGCGTTTTTTCTCTTTTCTGTTTTTAGTTCGTGTCTCGCCTGGTTCGGCGGAGGAGAAACGTTCAAACGACAGGTGAGAAAAGCGAATAATCAAAGTCAAACCCGGAAGTGTTCGAAAACACCGAGTTTAAGACACGGAAGGGGAGAAAGCAGAGGAAGTGAAAGTGTTTAGTTCTGTTCTACAGTTCAGACTGACTGCACACAACCTCCACGTTAAAAGTCTCAACTGATCTAATGCTGTTAAATTACATTTTGACCTTAGAGTCCGGTGTTAAACTGTTGAGGCTTTTTTTTTTTACCCCGTGTCATATGATACTGTAGTGGTGCAGATTATTTAACCCAGAAAAATGTTTCCTTCATTTTTCCACGAAGTTTAATTTGCCACTTTAATTAAATATTTGACATGTTATATTTAAACAAAGAGATCATTTCTGAGCTGTGTCATGTTGAAACTGTTATAAACACAAAGAAGAGTAGATTTTCATTTAGTCTCTGATCATATGTTGGAAAGGGAAAATCAGGAATAGATCACTAATGTGTCATAAAGAATCGTGGTAAACTAATGCAGCAGTGTAACACACGGAGTTAATATGACAGAATAGAAAAACATTTAGTTTCTATTTATGTTCACATGTACATTGTTGACATTTAGTGAGAGGGTAAAGTTTCTGCTTTAGTTTACATTAAAGGAGAGAGACTTTGATTTTGCATGAAAGAGTTTATTCAAAGAGAAATGTTTTATGTGACTCCACAAAGTTAAAAACACTGAGTAGATTTTCTTAAATAAAATGAGCCACTGATCAATCAATCACAGTTGGCCTTTGATCATTGATGACTGACTGATGATGACAACCTCAGTTCTTCTTCTCTCCTTCAGGTGTCAGTGGAGCTGAACCCTGGCGCGTCTATGATACCCCCTGGTGGTGACCTGCTGCACCTGAAAGCTGTCGGAGACAATGATACCCTGCACTACTTGTACTGCAGCCAGGGGGCGCCGACGCTGCTGCTCGTACACACCAACACTTCTTCGTCTACTGTGAAGGTAAAAACTTGAAACCACAGTCACTGGTGCTGCGGCACATTCACATGTTTTCTTTTCTTACGTTTGCTGTGTTTTCTTTCTTTAAGGTGGACTGGACGCAGTTTTTAGCTCGTAACACCAGCGGCAGTCTGAGGGTGGAGCCAGAGAGCAGCATCCTGTACAGCTCCGCCATCGTCTTTCGCAGGGTCAGAAACATCCACCTTAAATTGAGTCTGTCCACCTTAAATCTGCAGAGAACAGAAAGTTGTTTGTTAAAAGATAGAGAGAAAAATAAAATCTGGATCTGCTCTTCTCCCTCAGCTTTTGGAGTATGACGACGTCAATGACACGGCTGATCTGACCTCTGACCTTTTCCCTCCGTACGAGCTGCAGAACTTTACCTGGTCTCGTCTCAACCTGTCGGGTCCCATCTCTCTGCTCTGTGGATCCGCCTCAAGCGGCGCCAAGGGGTCGTTCTGCCTTCAGGTCAGACATCCACATACATACGTACAGCTCACCATCGTCACGGTGACACCAGGGTCACATGACCTCTAACCTCCGACATGTGAACCAGTGCGGTTTATTGTTGTTTTAATCCAACAGTAACACTGTGCAAAAATATACTTTAACACAAACTTTAGTTGGTTTCTGATGACATCATCAGCAGTGTTTGTGCTGTGTTGATTTTAATGAACTGAGCTGTCAAACAATTAATCAAATAATCAATAAGACAAATTGTTTATAGATTCTTTCAGCCCTGTTTTTTCTTTTTTCCCCACAGTTGTCGGTGTTTGATTCGGAGGGGCGTGGTCAGTCCTGGCCCCGCCTCATACACACAGCTAACTCCTCCCAGGTGAAGGTGTGGATTGACGGTATCTTGCCCCGGGGAAATCACTCCAGGTTCATGTTGGAGCTGGAGGCAGTGGGCGGGGATTATCCTCTGAGTAGAGTGGACATCCACCAGTCCATTGATGATGAATATACGCCATCAATATTCAAGGTAATCAATACTTCCACAAGTAAATCATTCATGTGCACACTGGATGGAACGATCAGTTGGTTAATCAGTCAATCAATTAAAATTGGTCGGTGCAGCAGGACACCTGAAGACTTCACTTGTGAGATCAGGAAAAAATCAGCAGATTGATTGACAATAAATAAATGTTGAAGCTCTGAAGATCATCATATGTTTAAAGATAATGAACCAGTCTGACCTCTGACCCCTCAGGTGTCTCAGTGGGTTTCATCGGTGAACGGCAGCTCTGACGTTCTGGGTTACATCCAGTGGAAGCCGGTGGCGTACCGTCGGTCTCAACCAGTGATGGAGGACGCCACACCGTGCCGTCACTCCGACCCCCTCCCTCAGAGCGGCGTGGTGACGGCGGCATCGTCCGGGCTGATTCAGGCGTTTTACTCAAATCCAGAGAGTTATGGACTCAACGTGAGCTTTGGCCTCGCAGGAGAACCGTTCTACAACAGCACTCGGTTCCTCAGCTGGTCTGTGTTCTGGTCCACGGTTCATATTGATGATTTCTGATCGGTGTCGTGAACCTGTAGATTAACTTTCTCTTCCTGTCCTTTAGGACGGTGCTGGTAGGTGTCGGCTCTCCTCCTGTTGACTCCTTCTCTCCGCTGGTTGTTGCCATCATGGCGGTCTGTCTGGGAACCCCCGTGGTCCTCCTGCTGCTGGGTGGACTCTGGGTCTGCATACGCAAGAGGGTGACTGACTCATCGACAGCCTATGAGCCAATCAACTGACGGCTTGATCTCGGCCAACGAGATGACAGAGACTGTTTTAAGTTTGTTTTCAAAGACTCTCTGAAAGACCGATGATGTCATTGCTCTCGCAGTCGTCAGCCAATCAGGACTGAGGGTATTTTTTAATGTTTTTATTTTGTTAATGGTGAAGAAAAGTTTGTATATGTTGAAGCTGATTTTTTTTATTGTTTTAGATTTCTTCTTAAACCTCTGAATACACTTTAACTTTTCAAGTCAGGTGTTTTTTTAATTGGGGAATGAAAATATACTTTAGACACATACAAGACAAATTTTTCTTCCATAGTCATATTTCATGTTTTAACTCATTAAACATCATTCATTTTTCACACTTTTGTTTTCATATTGATGTGTGTGAACATGTAACTTAAAATGTATAAATGGTTAACAATCTAGGTTTTTACTGATTCAACCAAAGTCTGTATAAATACAAAAAGGTTTTGATTAAAAATTTCAGACATCTGAGGCTCTGGATTCTTTCAGTACTAAACTGTAGTGTGTCTTGAGTTTGGTCCCTTTAAAAACAGACTGTGGCTCAGATTCATCAGTTTCCTCTTCAGTTTATTTCCTCTGAAACTTCACAGAAAAACAAACCCAAACTTATTTACAGTTGAACCCTAAAATGAGCAAACGCATCTGATTTTCCGACAAAACAAAACAAAAAACCAAATCCATCTGACGCTTAAAGACACAGCAGCTCAACGGTGAAGAAATGTTCACATCGTCTTCATCAGCTCGTCCACTGAACTGCTGAGCTCGTCAGATTTGTTCCGACCAATCAGACGCTCTGGCGATGACATCTCTGCTGCTGTCATTTGCTCTGAAACGCCAGGGACCAATCAGAGTCCAGCAGAAGTCGTCCAATCAGGTGAAGGACGGGTTCAAAACAAAACACCGAGGAACGCTGACTGAGGTCCAGTTCAGGGTTCCGGGTTGTTTCCTTCTGTTCCTTCATCTCAAAGACAAATTTTAGACAAAATCAATTTAAAACAATCGAATTAAAAGGTTAAATTCTCCATCAAGATTTAACTGTGTTTTTAACTGACCAGGAGATTTAATTTGGTATTTGATTGTTGCCATGATGTTATTGTAGCGCCAACCTGTGTTTAGATTTGTGAATAAAAGTTGAAAACTCTTGATGGACAATTTGACATTTGAAGAATTTTAATAAAGATTTCCTTATTGATAAAGGAAAGAAAACAGGAATTCAAATGGCTCAGACTTTACACCGCTGCTGGTTTTGGCTCTGCCTTCAACAAAAAGTCCAGTTTCCTGCAGCTTTCTTTAGTCCTGATCCCTGATCCATCCCAGTCTGTATTCAGTCCAAACTCTGACTCTGGATCAGTTTAAACTCCACTTCTTTAAATAATGCTGCAGGATAAAAACCTCCCCATTCAGGTCCTGGTGTCCTAAATGGACTCGATCTGTCTGCGGACCTTCTCAGAGGCGAGGCGGTCGAGCCAACGCTGACGGACGACCACCAGGACGGCAAAGACAACCGTCATGGCCAACATGGCCGCCTCAAACTTCCAGAAGAGATGCTCCTCCATCACTGCAGAGCGGCAGCTGTGGGGGAAAGGAAGGGGTCAATCAATACACTTCCAGTATTGATAAATATCCTCAAAGAATTACTGTATGACATGTAAATGTTAATTAAATTTAACTTGTTCAATCAGAAAATAAAAATGTGAGAATTGTCAAACATTAGATTGTCTTCAGCAGATAATTAGCTTAGCATCATCTCAAATGATAACATTTACATCCCAACCCCGTTTATCTCTTGGGCCTGTCGAGGTCTGGGTCAGGTCATATTAGAGAAGTTGAAACAATTAGAAAACATGAACAAAGAGCTGCCAACGATGTACCAATGTCCTGGAGCAAAATAGTTAAGCATGAAATGAGATAATAAAAGATGTTGAGGGAACACGATGGTGACGTCAGTTCTGAATCACTCCTACTCTTATAAATAAAATCTGTGATTACTATGTTAGATGTCTGAACATCTTTTCAAATTGTTTCCTTCTTTTCTTTCATGATCATTTGTTTTTCTGACTATTAAGTGGGAACAGAATCATTTTCTTCCAGTGTGTTTTTTTCTTTTCAACCATGATGTTGATCACCGTGTGACAGTCTCACCTCTTGTACTCGTCTCTGTTGGATTTGGTGCAGTTGACTTTCTCCACGTATCCTGTCAGTCCACAGGCCGACCACGACTTCTGAAACAACAAAAACACACCTCCATCACTTTACAGATCCACAAACACACAAACCATTTTTTTCTAAATGAAGTCGAACAACGTTTTCTAGAAACTTTCACTGCTGCGTTCAAGGACAGTCGGATACCCGAGTCATGTCAAAACACAACTGAACACTTACAGTCTGGAAGGCGCTGCACTGTGAACACGATGTCGTCACTATAAACTCCTCCAGCTGCCAGCAGGGGGTGGCCACCGGCTTCACTGGTACTGAAGAAGAACAGAGGTCAGAGGTCAGACTGAGAATAGCAGCTTTAATTTCTCTCATCACCGTTTACAAGCAGCAACACCTCCACCTCGACAGACTGAGACTAGAGAACCACTGTTTTCCCAGGGTGCCTTGCTGCTCCTGCCGTTTTCAGACATGCTTTATTTTTGAATGAATTGCATTAAGTTGTTAGTACCTGCTGTTTTCTCGTCGCTCAGCAGTGCTGCACCAAAGACTCTGAAACACAACAAAACAATAAAAAACATTACCCTGGATTCTGGTCTTGAACTGAGGCAGTTCACCGTTTCTCTCGTGATCTTTATTATGTTTTTTTTAGCTCTGTGTTTGGTCTCCTCCAGCTCCTGAGAGAAATGTCTGTTTCTCAAGCTCCTAAATGTTGCACTGTGTTCACCAGCTACTCTCTGACTGTGAAATCTAGAGTGACCTCTGACCTTTGTGTAAACACTCACCTAAGCGAGACGAGGCCCCAAAACAGAGCGTGAAAAATGAGGATGCGAGGCCGACAGCACGCCACAGGGATCCGACAGTCACTCTCCATCAGCCTACTCCTCCACCAGGACGACACCGCAGCCACCCTGACGACTGGACACTGGCTCTTGACTGGTTCTGGACCCGTTAACTGTCTGACTCACTGCTGATTTCCTGTCAGTCTGTTTACATACTGAATAAACTTCACTGACTTGTTTTAGGATCCTTGGCTGCTGACACCTGAAAGATAAAAACAGGGTAGATCAGTGATTCAATCAGTATCAGTCTATGAACATTTACATTTTCTACAATGCAGCAACAGCTATTTTCATTACTTGATAATCTGTCTATCATTTACGAAGATAATTCTTATAAACTTCTCAGAGGACAGTTTTTGAGCTGTCCTGAGAGGTCGGGTTTGGTAGTGAAACAGTCTCACATTTTGGCTTCAAAATAATTCAAATAAAGTAATTACATTTTCTGGAGACTGATGATTTGAGGGTCGACAACCCTGTACCTGGCACGTCTGTCATTTAATGTACGAACTAAAGAATAACTTAGTTAGCTAGTTTTATCTAGCAGATAAATGAACTGTATTTTTGGTTGAACCATTGTTCAGTACATAATCAATCAATAATACCGTTCAATTCTGTGAACAGTTGATTTAACCTGCCATTTCTCTGTTCGTGTCCAAACTCTCAACAAAGATCCGCTAGATTAGCAAGTTAGCCTACAGGCCAACGAAGTTACTACTTTAACTCAGTTAAACTTTCCAATCTGAGGGTGGACACGAGGAACTGAATATATTCAGTATGAGAAACGACTTTAAACAAAACCAGTGAGACAACAGTCCAGTTGTTTTGCCTGCTAATGCTAACGTTTACCACCGTGCTAGCATTGTATTTCACTGCGTACAGATACATGCTAACGTTAGCTATGTTAGCTCCACGGCCGACCACTCACCGAAATCCGCTGAAACCGACGCCATTTGACAATCAGAGCGGGAACCGAGGAAGACAGACAACCGCTGACAACAGGCGGAGAGACACGGTATGATACTTAAATCCACCGGTATAACTGAGACCTGATTAGACCACCGACTGTTACCGAACCTCTCCGCGGCCTTTAACCGAGCCGTGACGTCGAATAACAGACGCACATTTCCGGTATAATTTCTTCAAAATAAAAAGCATTAAGAATAAATAACGATTCCACGACCCTAAATGTTTTTTATTTTTGTTTGTTTGTTTTTTTTGTATAAATTCAGAAGAGATATTAAAGAGTCACAGTGAAGTTCGGACACATATTGTATCGGTACACATTTGAAGTAAACCAAAACTTTGCAAAAGCGTTTAGCCTATATTTTATATGCATTTGGTAGATAACTACTATTTGATTTAACTTGCGAAATACTGTATTAAGCAACTTAGAAATTTACTGTCTGATGTTTCTGATTGATTAACTAGCCTGCTGTGTTTCTCTGCAAGCCACTGTATGAAAAAGTAATAAAGTAACATTACTTTGAAGGTGTAAAAGCCTCACTTCCTGTCGTCCTCTCGTCAGATTTGGTGTGTTGGAGGCGTACACGTTGGACGGGGAATGTTGGAATGAAGGACTTTATTGGTTAAAAAATAGCAAACACAGTTTAACAGTTTAAACTTGATTTGAACTGTATATATACATTTTTTAATCTTTGTAGATAAATAGCCTATTGAAATGTTAGGAATGTTAAATACACAAGAGAAGAAGAACAATAATAATTCACATTCAAATAAAAAGTTTCAGGAGCTGAAAAAATAAACAGAAAGTGAAAATATTAAAAGGGGAACATAGTGTTTTAGATTTTTATTTAAACGTTTAAAATGAAGTTAAATTATTTCATACTCCCAATACAGTAGATTGATATTGTCAAGGAAAAAGAAAAAAGGAGAGTGCTAATGTAAAACAGGATTGTAGTAACAAAGTTTGTCCCGGCAGACTGAAGGTTAGTGATGTTGTTCGCCCTCTGAGTGGTAGTTTTATTATTTAAAGGTGGTTCAGAGACTGTGGAGAAAGAAATGTGAACACCTGGAGCCCCGTGGACAACGACACACCTGACCAGACTGATTCTTCTGCCTCCGCCCCTGACTTCGCCTCCGCCAGCAGAGCTTCTCCAGGTTACACTGAGATAAGTGAGATAAGACACATTTAGACAGTCAGTTTCTCACACTCTCATCTCCCCATTGTCACATTCTTTATCCAACCTACTGTGGAGATGTGTGTTTACCAGGACAGTGACTCTGCGTCTCTTCAGACGTCGACAGACTCCAGGAAGTCGACTGAAGCCATGCCTGATGTTAGTGTTTGGAACCACGGCCACTTCAACCTGAGCCACAGAAACAAGATCTGGATTTAAAGTACAAACATTCAACACAGTGACATCAAGGAAAGCAGAGAATACAACATTTCATTTGATCGGTGTCGAACCTGAAACATATGATGGTTCAGGGTCTCTCAGTAAACTGTAGAAAGGAGGATCTAGTCCAGGAACCTCCTGACCTCCTAGGCCTGATGCATTGTAGACTTAACTTTATCGACAACAGGACAGTAACAATTTATGAATGATATAGCTATGCCCTGTATTAAAGATGGGAGGCTTGATAGCAGTTATCTAATTAATTTCAACAGCATTTACATGTAGGCTAGTTTGTGTTATTGATCATGGTTTAATTTTTTTTCCCAGCATGCACCTGTCCTGTCCTACCTGCAGTGGTGGTGTTGCAGGTGTGAAGTTGGGCAGACTGCAGTCGACTCTCTGCAGACAGACGCAACAGATAAGCAGCAGAAACACATTCAGCTTCATCTGTCAATCAGTTAATCACACAATCAATAAATCAATCAATCAGTTTGTCCACAGGCTTGTTTCTTCTTTTGTGTGAGTAAAAACAGCAGCTGAAGAAGGAACCACAGACTGAAGAGGAAACAATAATCCTCTTAGTTTGGTTTTAAGAGTCATGTGACCAGACGATGACATCACAGTGACCTCCTCCAATATGTGACTGACAAATCATAGTCAGAGCTTTATACTGAAAAGCAGGGAACGCTGTGAGGTCAACGAGTCGGCCCTGCAGAGATAATGCTGCTTTACGCCTTCGCTTTATGAACAGACAGAGCTTCATGTGGAGGCAGGTCACTGGTAAAACTGGTGAACTGGTTAATAAAGGTCACTGTTGTGTGAAGAATATAAAACACAATATAAAAGAGTTGCAGCCACAGCAACTAAATCATCATCACACTTCACTGTGTGATCTGACTCATCCCGAATGAGTCCATCATCCACCGTGCAGTAGAAAAGCAAAACATCAATGTTTCCCATCATGCTCTGCTGCCTCAGACAGAAAACAAACAACTTCGCTCTGCAAACTTTCCTCTGTTTTATTTTTCAGTTTATTACAGAGCATCTGCAGTAAATCAGTTCTTCCTGTTTCCATGTGTCAGTATTCACACACTTTATTCAATTTATTTAAGTGTTCAGATCTTCACAGTTTCCCATTTCTGTTGTTAAGTTGTAAAGTTTAGTACAAGTTAGTGTGTGGTCTCCCTCTCTCTCCTGTGGGTATTTTCACTGGTTTTGGGGAGTGTTTAAGTCCTGCTTCCCTTTAAAACTGTCACCACAGTCTGAACAGTTGAAATGTTTTATCTCCCATGTGAATGTAGTCATCACCTACTTCAATCTTCAGTCTCAAGAGTCTTCAGCTTTGACATCAGTGTCAGTATCAGGTCTTAAAAGTCTCTCTGGATCCGAGTCCCTGTGTGGTCCTGATCCTCCACAGTCCTCTCCATCAGTGTCTTGTTTCCATCTGTTCAGTTGAGCTGCTTCCCTGCTGCTCAGTCTGAATTCCTCCTGTTCCCCTTCAACATGGGGTGGGGGCTCTGGGTCCTCCTGGTCCACACTGACGCTCCACTCCTGCTGCTCTTCTTTACTCTTACTCTGTTGTATGGGCGCAGGACAGAGTGAGACACAGATTACTGGACATTATCTAAAACAGTAGTTTCATGGCCAGACTTCAAAATAAGGCTCAGAAACCTCACATCTGGATATTTCAACTAATGTCATCTTTAATCTTAATGTAACCATAGTTATTCCCACCTGTAACAACATAATTCCTTTTAAATAAAATCAACACTTTAACACGTATGTTCTCATTGATAGTTTTTCTTTATACAATTATTCCTGAGGTTAAAGCGAAATATGAGAAGCTTCATTATGTACCAGGACAGGTTATGATTAACTCCAAGGCTCAGAGTAGGTTGTGAGCTTGGTTTAGGGATGGATCATACGGTACTTGAGCAGAAAGAGAACTGACCTGCTCTGGGGGCTGAAACAGTGTCCATCGGTTCCTGCTGTTGCTGGTTCTTGTGTCCTCGGCCACATGTAGTTTTTCATTTGCTGTGGTTCTTTAAAACAGGATCAAGATATCTTCAGAAGCTGAAGTTGCTGCTCCACTTTAGCCAACCTCACACACTCCGTCACTAAACCTCCCTTGCAACAGGAACAGTCACTTCTGGGATTTATTCTCTGATCTTAATAAGAAATAAAGCTTAAAGCTTAATTAAAACCTTTGTTTGTTTTTGCTCAAGTTACAATGTAAGTGACAGACAGTTCCTGTTTGTCCAACACATGATAGTTGAGGAAGTAACATGGGAGTCAGTGGATGTCACATGGTCTCTGGTTGGTCAGGATCCTCCACACTCAGCTGAGTGACCAACACACTGATGGTTTTTGACCTGATGATGCCACGTGAACCTTTTGTGACAAACACTGCAGCTGAAGCGTTTCTCTCCTGTGTGGATCCTCATGTGTGCCTTCAGGTTTGTTTTACGGCCAAAGGTTTTCCCACACTGGGAGCAGCTGAACGGTTTCTCTCCCGTGTGCGTGATCATGTGACTCTTCAGAACATCCTTGCGAAAAAATGTTTTTCCACAGGCGGAGCATTTAAATGGTTCTGCCAGTATCTCACCTGTGTGGAGCGTCATGTGTTGTGTTAGACTTACTCTGTATTTAAAGGTTTTACCACACGCGAAACAGCTGAATGGTTTCTCCTCGGTGTGTGTTATCATGTGTACCTTCAGGGTTGTGGGACGGCCAAATGTTTTACCACACACGGAGCAGCTGTACGGTCTCTCTCCCGTGTGACTGACCATGTGTCTTCTCACATCCCTTTCATGACCAAATATTTTACCACACACAGAGCAGCTGACTGATCTCTTAGTGTTTTTACCGGTGATTTCTCCAACACAAGGGTCATTATCTTTACCACTGTTTAAATCTTGTGTTTTTTTCTCACAGTTGTTGTCATCATTACTGATTTTAATGATAAAATCAGGAGAGCCGTTGGCCTTTACATCTGTATCAGATCCTAAACATCTGTCAAGATCTGAGTCCAGTTCTAGTCCCGGTCCTCCACAATCCTCTCCATCAGTGTCTGTTATCACGTGTCGAGTGGAGCTGCTGGCTGGAGGCTCTGCTCCTCTGTTCTCAGTCCGATGCTGATGAAACTGTAAGAACTGAGGATATTCTTCATCATCTTCGCTCTTCACAGGGACAGGGCTGAATGTGACCATGGTGCTTTCAGCCTCCTCCAGTCCTTGAAACTGCTCTCCCTCTGGACTGGACCATAGCTCCTCCTGTTCCTCTTTAATGTGCGAAGGCTGTGGTGGGTCGTCCTGCTCCAGACTGGAGCTCCACTCCTGCTGCTCAAGTGAAAACTCCTCTGACTCCACCTGCAGCTGCTGGTCGTCTGCAGGACACAGTGAAGTACAGACATTATGGAAAACAGTAGTTTCATGTCCACACACTTCAACCCCTGATGTCAGGGCGGCTTCTGTGTCTGGACTTTACTGACAGTAAAGTAGGTGACATCACAGCCTCCTCTAATCAGCTGATTCAAACCCGCTGTGTGCGCCCCTACTCAGAGGTTGCCATGGTGACAATACCTGCTTAATTTTTTTACTGAGTGAGACAGAGATTTGGTTGAAATAGGAAACAAACCTCACCTGTTCTCTGTAACAGAACCTGGGGGGCGAGAACAGCCTCCAGTAGTTTCCTTTGTCGCTGGTTCTCCTCCTCGTACTCCGCGACGGTTCTTTCAAACAGAACAAAGATCTCTTCAGCAGCCGATTTCAGTCGCTGCTCCACCAGCGACCTCAGCACCTGGACTTTAGCCATGTTCACACAACCACACACACTTTAACTCTACATTCACACACTCACACAAAAACACCGGCACTAAAACGCCGAGGTTTCACTGTCCTGCTGTCAGACGCCGCGTCGTTACACCTTAGAAACAGGAAGAACAACTACTTCCGGTGGAACGCATTCTCCTCTCTTCAAAATAAAACACTTTGCTATGTTGCTGGAGGTGCAGTGACAGACAGTTCCTGTGTGTCTAGAGCTTGAT
>OMNW01034545.1:0-29798 GCA_900303245.1 Selene dorsalis | reverse complement strand
CACATGATCCCTGCCCTGTAGCTGCTGATAGTGGAGCTGTGCTTTCTTTTAACATGCATCTTACATATGAGCCTTATCTGACAGAGAGGTCAGGCAAGGAGAGCAAAGTATAAAGACAGTAGATAGGTGGCTTAGATTCAAAAGCATGTATGAGTATGTGTACATGAGTATGTTGGTCATGTAAAGTGTAAGGAAAACAGAAGAACACCTGCTTAAAGCCGTTCACTTGTGATAAGATCACCTCAGACACATAGTGTACCAGGATTGAACAGGCCTTTATGTGGTTAGTACTGTACTGACATTAGGGGGCAGCAGAGAGCAAAAAGTGTGTGTATCCAAGAAATACACACAGAATAACTTTTTCAGCACATTTTTCCCATATTGGCATCTTTCTGACGACCACTCTGAAACTTGGAGAAATGCATAAAAACAGCCTCTAGAAGCCATTACAATGAAAATATGGTTAGGACCGGCCTACATGTCCTCACTTTACAAAATGGTCCTCACTCCAAAGGTTTAAAATATACACACCTGTCCTCACAATCATCACTTCCAAACTTGTCTCAAGTTTTGTCACCTGAGGATATTTTTTGGATTTGGCGTGAGCCCCAAAAATACTTTTTCTCGTGCAGTGTAGAACAGATTTTGATAGATAAAACTGGCTTATTTTCTCTTGAGGATAACAAAAGCATAACAATGATTTGGTGTTAAAATTGAGGTCTATAGTAGAGAGACAGTGAGAGTTAATTGTGTTGTGCCTCAAGGTTCATTTCTTGTTCTTATATTTCTCTGTTTGCCTTTACGGTGCATTTTTTCCACATCATTTAATTGTTCAGTTGAAGGCACACCGTGCAGCCTTCTAAATTGCGCTGGATGATCATAGTGAAGGTTGGCTCGAGTGGTTTTCATAGTAACAAAGAGTAAGAAGCGAGATTAAGGCAAAAATCAGTACCGAGTTGTGGAAGTCTGACACAAGCTGCTGCTCAGTGCACTCTTCCATGAAATATGTTTGCTTGTAGATTTGCAAGTGAGATTAATGCACAAATAAAAAAAAAACCTTGGTCTCACTATTTATCCTGTCACTCTGCAGACTGGTTTGCAAAATATGTTTGGATATCCTTACACAGTGTTGGTTGCAGCAGCACCAGCTAATATTTATTGTACTGATTACCATTCTAAGTCTGCAATAATTCAATTTACTCTTGATTTTCTTTAGCTGCAGTTGAATAAAACAGTATATGAACGGTTGTTGGTGTCTTGTTATTGTAAAGTCAAAGTCTCTCTGTCAGACATCAAAAACAACAAAAAACCCAAGTGTTACAAGCTGAGTGATAATATGCCAGATCGCCGAAGCACTCTTCTTGTCTTCACCCACTGTGCTCCTGACTAGAGTGTCTGCAAAGGTGACAATCACACTGGCCAGCAGAAGTGGCAGGAGCAGAGTCATTTCCATTGTCTGGTGTTGTCACTTAGTTGTTAGTTGTCAGAGTCACTGAAAGTTCGACACTGGGCTGAAAAGCCGAAACTTTAACCGTCACTCCTACTCCTCTGTCAACACAAGCATTGCAGAAGTGTTGTAATTATGCCATTTTGTGCAATTCTTCGTCCTTCTGCCCAGTGGTTATAGACTCTCTAGGTGTTGCA
Source organism: Selene dorsalis (assembly GCA_900303245.1). NCBI lineage: Eukaryota > Metazoa > Chordata > Actinopteri > Carangiformes > Carangidae > Selene > Selene dorsalis. The sequence continues at coordinate 28,154 of OMNW01034545.1, read as the reverse complement.
GCAATGCATCAGCTGTGTTTTTCTTCTGTTGGCTATAATCTGAAGTTCAGACCAGAATGAAAAGAACAAAAAAAAAGAGAAAAAGAAAAAAACATAGCTAATTAGTTGAGTCTGTGTGACATGACCAGCAGTCTTTACGACACTGGGACATTGTTTGCACAGTGTTATAATTTTGTGAAATGAGTCCGACATAGAAAAAAGAAACTGAAACTGATATTGATCCCAATGACACTAGAGGAGATGTAGTATTGAAATTTGGGGATTGACCCACCCACTCGATCCTATAGACAGAAACAGGAGAACGTCGCTTCAAGAGAAGGCCTTTCATGTGTTATCATACATCAAGACCACCACTGGTCCTACATGCTTCCACACTGAGGGGTGAGGAAAGAGGTATTCATCTTAGACTAATTACCACAAAGCACAAGGGCCTCAAATAATTAGCACAAACAAAGGTTTAAGAGGTGTTATCTCAGTTCACACTGTATCAATCACCTGAGAGAAAAAAATTACTTTCTTTCCAAGGGAGTGAAAAGAACTTTGGGCAGCCAGACCAGCTGGTTCCTGTCTTTATGTTTACTGCTTTACTTTAGCTTTCTTTGAGATGTGGTAACTCTTCAACTGAAACATCAATATTGATTGTAATCTACAGGCTATACTGTCCACTTTAACAAATAATACCCACATAATTACTAATTGTCATTGCACTGATTTTACTTACTGACTGTAATTTCTTCTTCTTGTATTTCTTCTTTTAGCATTCTGTAAGTAAGGATTATCAAGATCAGCAAGAAAGAGATAGGTGAAGACAGCTAAAAAGTGGAAACAGGGATTGAAATTATTGAACTGGAAGAGGTCAGTGTGAGGTTCTTGAAGAGAAAGCCTCTCATTCACAGATGTAAGATAGAGAATGACTGCTGTTCTGATTGGAGGAAGGAGGATCATTACAGCACTGAGGAACAGGATGCAGAGGGGTAATCGATGGTGGCAGAATACAGAGTGCAGGCTCTGTGTAGGCCTGGATAATGGCCTGGAGACAGATTCTTTAAAAGACTGTAACACAAACACAGACATTTTGAACTGTGGGAAACTTTTCATCATTTCCACTTGCCCTTGGACTGTCCTGCACTGCAGATTCAAACACACTTTTCAGGGGTATGTGTATGCGCTCTCGTACATGTAAGATACACTAAAATATATGATGGCAAGAAGAAGCGTATTTTTGTTTGTTGTTCCTGGCTGAATAAAAAGTCAAGAAATAGTGAGTGTGACCACTTTACATGAACTAACTTGTGAATATTTGTGTATGCTCACTTGACTGCACAGAGAAAGAGTGAGGCTGCACCCTAGCTTTATGCTAATATGACCGTGCTTATATTTTGCATGAATGATGTTTGATGTGATAATATTCCTGAGCATTTACATTTATTGGCATGCAAACGTTTGTTAGTCAGTAAAAAGTAGCCTACAGCTGAGAGTGGTCAGAATCAGGTAAGATAACATATCTGATCATAAACTGATGGATGAATTCAAATCTAGACCTGATTTTGATCCTCTAGGAACTCTAGGAAAAAACGAGCTCTGAGTTGTGAAAAATGAGTTGAATGGCATCAAACTTAGAAATTACAGGTCAGAAATTTGGGTATCATCTCGGAGCTCCGATTTTCAGACTTGACTTCAGTGACAGCAACAAAATATTGCAGAATGGAAATGTAACAAAAGTTATTTGTCGATGTTTTCATGCATCTTCATCTGCTTCCCAAATAAGCAAAATTGCTGCTGCATCTATTTTTTTGTGTTCAATCAGCCATGAAATGCCAAACTTCTCTCGGTCATCCATGTATTTTATCGTCCGAGTTATCCTGTAGTGTGAACGCTATGATGTTGCAAGTTGGACATTTCTGAATTGGAGTTTCGCGTTCTTGGTTACCTCCGAGTTGTCTTGAATGCAGCATTAATGTCTGATCACTCAAAACCACAAATACTTACCTCTAACTGGTTCGAGATGAAATGTCGCTTTAAATAGCTGTTGAGATATTTGATTCTCGTTAAAATTAAGGACTTTTTTGTGAATTTGCTGTTGAAATAATCTGTCAGTGTTACAATTTAATTGTTCAGCAGGGTTTCACATAAGTGTTGCCTTAAATATGATCTGCTTCACATGCAGACTTCATATTCTACCTGTGCTAATTATAATTGTGAAATGCTTTTTTTATTTTTGTATATTTGCACTGTCTTGTACTTTCTGATTACTCTGTTCAATTTTATTTGACATACAAGCAGCTGCTAAATCCAACCATCTACCTGTCAGAAGCCACTTATCATGTACCTATAATGTATACAGTCACAATGGCAACTCATGCCTGAACACCCACATACCTCCCATCAGTGTCACCATCTGTAATTGGTTTGGAAATTGCTTTAATTGTCTGGACATGTGTTTCACAAACTGGACAGATACGGTTCTACATCTGGTTATTGTATCTCCTGCTTGCTGGAATATATCAGTATTACAATAATATTTCACCACAGTTTCGTCAGTTCATCCACATTCACCACCAGTTTTTCTATTTAATTGGATATCATCCACTCGATCCACCCCACTCAACCCTGAGGATGGCACACACACACACGCACACACACACACCTGTAGACACACCGACAACTTTATATTCCAGTAAGTGAGTGTCAGAGAGAAATGATGTTAATGAAAGTGCTGTCAGTTTCTCATCAAGACGATTCTCAACAGAATTTCCTCTAATGAGTTTGGGAGAGATTTGCTGCAGCCTTTGACTCACCTCTTTCTTGTCAGCAGGTGGTTAGATATTAGTGGCAGAAATTATGTAAAAAAAAAAAAGAAAGAAAGAAAGAAAGAAGAAGAAGAAGATGTACTGTATATTGCGTAGTTCCTCTTTAATAGAAGTAATTGCATGCACTATATATAGATATGTAATGACAGACGGGATATTGATTAGGTGATCTGTGAAGGGTCTTATTACACAATCCTTTCCCCCAAATACATATTGCGGTAAAGAAAGAATTCAAAATGTTTCTACTTTTTTTCCAAACCAAGTGGTTTTCTTTATGTTGTGTCTCCATAAGGGATACGTACATTTCACTGTCCATATATTTAACTTTTGCATAACACACATATGGATATTAGTGAAATACTGTTTTTGCTACTTTTATAACCAGCGTCTTTTAAATTAGAAGAAGGTAGGAATCAAATTCTTGTTTGAGAGTAAATACATTCCTGTGTTTTGGTATAATGTGATGCAGTTCACCACACACTATATGTTGAGTGATAAACCTCATGTTTTGTTGCTGACAATGTGAATCACAAAATCACCTTGCTAGCAGGTAGTCCACAGACACGTCTGAGTAACATCTAAAAGAGACTCATCATCCATGATTTATACCCCTTGTCCTGTTCGGGGAAACCAATGACTGGTCCTGTAGGAGCACACATTAAAGCCTCAAGTCTGTCACTGTCCAAAACACACAAGCGGACAACCACTCACACTCACATTCACACATACGGGGAAGTTGGATTTTTCAGTTCACCTGAATTTTATGTCTTTGCACAGTGGGAGAGAGAAGGCAGCCGACCCACTCACGCATGAGAGATGAGAGATGTCCTGAGAGATGTAAACTCCACACAGTCAGTGGGTTTGAACCCAACACTTTCTCGCTGTCATTTTAAACATTTTCCATCGTTTAAAAATATTCATTGCTTTTGTGTTTGTTTTTATCTCTCTTTTTCATTCATTTGCTGAACTGTCAACTGCCATCTGTAATTATTAGTGTTGTTGAGGCTCAAAACTATATTTACGTTGTAGAAATTGACAGTGTATTATTCATGTGGTGTCACAGTCAACACAGCATGATGTGCTCCACATACTATTCCACAGAGATTTATTTCTAAGCTAAAATTAATACCCTTTTGTGCTTGTTTTTGTTTTGCTCAAGCACTTTACAGACCTCGAATGTCATGATTATTGCTGAGAACTTGTAACCTGTACACCTGATGTGTGACGTGAGAATACTATTGGACTTACATTACATTACATTTATGTGCTCATATAGTCAATGCTATTAACAGGGGGAGTTGTGGTGTCCCTTGTAAATGTATTCAGTATTCAATGTGCAAACACAGGGCCTTATCTTTTCCCGCAGTGTAGGTGAAAACAGAGGAATGTTAATGCACAGGGTATCTGGAATGAGAATATCACCTCTGCTATGGCATTGCATACCCTTTGGGATGCTTGTGCAGTGTACTGTGAGTCATGCAGCAGCAGGATCAGTTTTATTACACTCATCTGTTCAACTTTGAATCTCAGCTCACTGCCACGCATATCGCCAACGAGCATGTATCACAGAGATAACAGGGAAAATGATACCGAGGTGATGACACTCGACATTTGACTCAGTGAATCAGATCCAACTTAACCTGAACCTTTTCCCAACAGAACAATCTCTAATGATGGAGAAGGGGATGATGATAATTTGTTTATGACAAAATGTTTTTTTTGTTGTTGTTTTTTTTATACAAAACTCTAGCATCTCAGAAAAAAGAGGACGTTGCAGCCAAATGAATGAAATCATCAAGAATAAAAGATGGAAGAATCAGAGGCAGCCCAGAAACATAAATGAATTATAAAAGCTTTTATTGCAGCTTGGCTAGAAACCAATGCATTTTGACTAAAAAGGAAGTCACAGTGAAATGGATAATGTACAACAGCTGTGTTCACTTTAAAGCCTGCCCAGATCACACTGACCAGCAAGAGTTTGGATCCAAGGCACTCATGCCAAGAAATTAAACTTAGAAAAACAAAGAAGGAATTAAAAAGCCCTCAGCAGATTTGTTTGCATCTCAAGAACCTCATAGATTAGATACATTAGACCAGTAATGGATTGGTTTGAGACATAATTTTTTCACGTGTAATGAGACAACTACACAGAGCAATTATGTTGCATTTCCTAATTTACCATTGTAAGGCTGTGTTGTTCGACTCTGAGGCGTAAAAAAAACAACAAAAAAACATGCAGAGTAGGAAAACAAGATTGAAATCATCAGAAAAACAACAAGTCTGTCTCTAAAGGGTTTTGTGCTTGTTATTACAGGATGTTACCAGACCAGAAGAATTCCAATATATGGCAATCTAGCTGCTTTGTCTGTCATAAAATGTAATGTTGCCTACAAGCTGCGTTCCCATATCTGCCTGTACATGCCCACACCTTCACACTCACACAGTGGTATCTCTGTTTTCATCAACCGAAACATTCACACTCACATTTCCATATCAGAAGTGATATGCAACAGCTTGCGATTTTTTCCCTCAACTCACAAATGGAATTCAGATAAAAATAAATGTCTTTTGCAATTGGATAGAAATGAGTTGCGCCGTGTCCCTACATTATATCATAAAGGTCATCCTGTATGAATCTGACACGATAACAGAAAAGTCCCAGATTTCACAGATTTATAGGTTTTTACGGGGTGTAATCTGCAGTTAAATGTTAAAGACTTTCTTCACTTCTGTTGAAGCTATTTTTATTCAGAGCAAATGATCAAGTTTAGTCCAGTGAAAACACAGAGATTCATGATGACATTGTTATTGAGATTCACAACGGCCAAAATCTCACCATCAGTTCACACAGAGCGACTGTACTACTTTCACTTCTACATAGTGCACAGTAAATATGAGTTTCACTTCAAATCCTGCAATTTAGCAAATGATGAGTTTTGTCCATTGATGCATATATTTATTACATTATTTGCTATCTTTTTATGTGAGGCCGAGTGATAAACTGAAGCCAGTTGTTTCTTGTACTTTGGGTGGCTCAACATCAAGTGTTTGCCGGGTAAAATATCACAAGTCATGTTTCCATCCAATTTGTGTCACGAAATCCTAAGCAAAGTTTTTATTATGCGGCACCACCATTGTCCATGAGCAGAATAGCCTGACACGTGTGGCAGGAATGCAAATTGTATCGTCTATGCATCACAAACAAGTGGTTCCTTGTTGGGACCCATGTATAAAAAACATTGCCAGCTATGTGGTGTTTTTAGTGGTTGAAAACACCACAGAGGAGCTTTAAAGTTGCATTATCCATATTTGCTTTGCAGGGCATGTCAAGCTCAAATTATTCTTTGGTTCAGCAAGTTTCTCTCACCTCTTAAACTTTTCTCACTTGCCTACATTCCCATGTCTGACTTTTGTTCTTACTAGTTCCATCCTATAAAGCAACTTCCCGAGCACAACACAAATAACTCATGCATTACAGGAAAATTTAGAGAGGAGGGACCGGCGTAAAACCTACCACTCTCAGCACCTACAGTGCTCCACTGTGAGGTTATATGCTGACTGATGTAGCCCGGTAGAAATTCAGAGGACTAAAAAAGGGCATATGTTCAAATAAATGAGTTGATTGCATAACAAATAGCATTTAAGATTTAGAAGAAGTCTAAGTTCATGGTTAATAATTGTTATTTAAGGTTAAGAGAAGTCATTCAGTAAAAAGGTGAATACTGGGTAATGTTATTAATGTACTGAACTATGCTTTTAATATGTTAATTATTTGTTGTTGTTTATAAATCTCTGTAACTATGTTTAAAAGTGCAGGTAGAAATAGACACACATATGGTTGTGAATGTATTTTATTTTGAAAAGGTGTGACAGTGAGGTATGACCGGAAGAGGAAGAGAGAGACAGAGCGGGAAGAAGGATAAAATGGAGGCATAGTGAAAACGGTGAAGGAAAATAGACTTGTGAGTGAATGACTGTCACCAGGGTGATAGAGGTGTTCGACCAGGACGCTTTGGAAGACTTTGTGATGAAGTTACTGCCTGTGTGAGTGGACTACCCAACTGAAGATAAGTGAAGTTAGCGGCTGAACAAGAGCTAGAAGTTTCAACGGACTTTTGCTAGCAGGCTAGCGGCTAGCGACCCGTGGAGCAGGGTCCGTGTTAGACATGGATGTATAAGGTGTGAGAGCGTGTGTGGAGCTGCGGACAACGGAGCTGAGCCACAGCGAGATCGGCCGTGACGTGGACGACGGAGCGAGCCATGGTGGGATCGGCGGAGGTGTGTGTCTTCTTCTCCTCCTCTGGGTGGATCGTCTCTTCTCCCCTCCTCCTGCTTCAGACCCTCTCCAGCGTGGGTGTGCGAGGTTTCAACACCTGTGGTTTAAGGTACTTTTTTTTTCTTCCTTTTGCCCTGTCGAGGCGAAACAGCCATTTGTTTCTAGCTGCAATGTGCTCGAGGGGCATTCAGGCCTGCATCGTTGAACGGTATATTTGAACGGTTTTTTATTTTATTGCCTTTCGTGGGGGCCCGTTAAAATGTCATGGTGATATTATCTTTTTTGAGAAAGTCTTTAAAAGTGTGTGAACCTGTTGAAATAATTTGTCGGTAAATAATTTATTTTTTGTTTACACTGAACAGTTGTGGTCTTTGAGTTTGATATTTTAAGCTATTTAAGGTCAAAAGGAATAATTTCATGTTAAAAGTTGATTAAAAACATCATTATTTAGAAAATACTTAAGTTCATAAAAGAGTAAATTTGACAGTTAAAAACTTGATTTTAAGAGGAAGTCAAGACAACATTTAAAAATCACTTTTCACACACACTGTTAGTGTATACTGTTGAAGTTAATTGTAGAAACCCCATCTTATTTCTTTATAGTAAGAAAGAGCTCAGGTGAGCCACCTCTCATAATAGTTAAACAGGCCAGAGAGGCGCTACACTGAGAAAAAACATTTTTCTTTCATACTGCCAGTGCAGTAAAACAGAGATGAAACAGACACAGGAATATTTATTCATCCACACTTAATTTTTAAGATATACATGATAGGCCACATTTTCCCTTAAATTTGAGAGCAGCGTTCTTCTCTTTTGGAGTTAAGCTGGTGATTTTAAATCCCTTTAAAGTTAAAAGAAATTGTAGCACATGATGCACATCCCTCTCCTAGCTTCCACTGCTGGAGCAATTAACCCGCAGTTAATTAGAAAATTTCCACTCCTGTAATTCAGTTGGATGAGACTGAGGTGCAGTGTGGTACAGTGGATGATTCATGGCCCACTGGTAATCACAGAAGAGCAGGAACCAGGATACTTGAATTAATCACACCTTCATTTACTTCACAGAAATTGCCCACCACGGTTTTATGATTTAACTGTGTTTACCCACTGAATTTATACTGTATCTTCCAAACACATCCCGCTTGGGCAGTCCAGTATGCCTGTACAGTCCTCGTTTCAACAGCTCTGGAGCAGTTTTTAATAACCCTGAGTATTCAGACGCTCTGCTGAGTTGGGCATGCATTACAATCACCAAAGTTCCCTCAATATTTTTGTTACACAAAGCCGGCTTTTTGGCTTTAATCTCACATATTTCAAGACAATTTAATAAACCATGAAAATGTATATGCCAAATATCATCCTGGCCCATGAGTGTGCTGAAGAGACACATTTAAAGTGGTTTCATTTTTTGCTAATATTTCAGACTTTAGTGGAGTGTATGTGTGATGGCTGGAGGCACAAGCACACTATGGCCAGATTCACCTGTTTGGGTGCAAAAGCTGTTGGACCCTTATCACCCAGCTTCTAGTTCTTTTTTTAAATGGTTTTATGTGAAAGACTATGACCTAAACGAGTTGGTGTAAGTTGTTTAAGGTAGGAGCTGAAACAGAGGAATCCATCCATGCATGGTATAAGACAGGACCTATAGCTTAAAGGTCTCATATTGTATAAAGGTAGATTTCCATGTCTTCATTTAATTATAAAGCAGATAGTAATACTGTAAAACTTTGAAAGCGCTCAGATCACAGAGTAATGCACAAAGCTTGTACTTGGAGACTGAGCCTTCAAAAGAACTGTTGAGACTCCTAAAACTTTGTGATGTCACAACAAAATAGGCACTGCTCTCAGCTGTGGCCCATCTTCCACCCACCATCCAACCTTGCAGGATTTGGATGATTGAAAACTGAAAATATAACCTCTTATGGATCAACTCTTCAAATAACACATAGTATAATAGTGAAACTTTGGATGTGTATGGTGCCTATCATGTTAGCTTATGCGTTGTAGTGTAGCAAATATCCCAACATATTTTGAACCAAAGTAGTATCAGTTTTCACAGAGTAGGCACTTACACAGATTTTCTCTTCAGATTAAATATGAACTGAGTTTGTACTGACTCTCAGTCTGCCCCCACTCTCTCTGCCAGTATGACTGAAATTTGACATCCCCTATTGAAAATATTTGTACTGTTATATAAACATTGTGTGCATATAATATGTTTAGTTTAGCCTGCTGTCACTCACAGCGCACCAATGTAACTGAGAAATATCGATTTCTGAACCGAGGCCATCATGGGTTTGAGGTTTTCATCTGCCATTCCTTCACGCTGCACTAACCCGTTTAAACTGCCCATGACTCAGCTTTTTTTTTTGTTTTGTTTTTTTCCACATACGTACACACATACAAATACGGCGCCGAGTCTCTCCCAGCGGACCTTCGTCACTGCTGCTGCAAACACTTTGTCTACACTGGCCCTGAAGCAGCAGCTGCAGTCTTCTATCAGTGTCACTGGATTATTGCAGCCATGCAATAGGAAGCAGTTTGGCAGATCTTACATCTCAGTATATAATCATATAGTTATATGTCAAACGCTGTATGACATGCAAGTGAGGTATGAGCCATCATGTGTAGACAGCTGTGTTAAAATGGAGGTGCATGTGTTACCGCAGACATAGGTCTAAAAACACGGCCGTAATACTACTGCTGCTATACTACGATTACCACTAATCTATATACAGGTCTGACTAGAACGCCATAGCAACCACCCCAAACCACAGTATCTTATTTTTAGCAGTTCAAACTTTTGATCTATTTTTTTTCCTCCCAGTATGAGCTGAATATTCCAGCACCTACCGTTACACCAAAATTGAGGCATTAGAAGAAAATCCTCTTCACCTCCAGAGATGTGGTAGGCTACATCAATTTACTTCAACTGTGTCAGCCGGTCAGGCCAACAATGTGATTGCACTGGCAAGAGTGCTACAATCTGGCAGTAGCTTAACGCTCCCAAATGGTGGCAGAGCACATGCTGGCAAATACTGTACCACAGCCTTGACATTTTTCCTCATACCCAGCTATCAGTGGAGCTCAGTTGTAGTACATCCATTTCTCATGTCACCAAGCTCTCTAAGGAAGCTGATAGAGTGTGATGGCAAGATTTTACACCCAGGCCAGAAGGACTTGAGTTTGTCTGCTTTTGAGTGGCATGACATGACCACCCCATCTGAGATGCAGTGTAGATACTGTGCCAGACTGTCACAAAAGTGTCTATCATTGGGGGGAAGTCTGGCAGCTCAATTACAACACAGCTAGACAGATGATATTTGAATCTTTTATCCACCCTATAGTGAACTCTGAAGGTAACGGAGGAGACTCTGGTTAGCAATCTAAAAAGCAACCAAATCTTGCTGCAGCTATCCCTCAACCGTTCCTCACCATACAGGTCTGAGAGAAACTGAATTTGTTAATGTAATATTGTGAATTGTCTGTAGCCGGTGTGACATTAATGCTTTTAATACGTAGATGTGCCGCTGTGGTGCTTAGATAAGACCAGCAGCACTAGGAGGTTACTTTAGGATGAAACCTGTCACCTTTGATGACTACGCAGCAATGATGCATCGTATCAGCGCCCTATATTGGCACGTAGTGGTTATTTTTAGGACTCTTATTGCTTAAATCCTCTCCGCCATATCACAGGATTAAAGGATTCCTAAGGTGTCTGTTTGTGTGTAGTTGGATTTCTACCAACGCCCTGAAGAAAGAATACCTTCAGTGTCTATTTGGAGCATCAGCACAGCACTTGACATTCATACACATATGCTTGCTTTTAAAGGTGTCAGACTGATCTTCTTAGAAACTCAAGACATCGGCACATAAAATGCCGACCAAAAGAAATCAGTCTCAACATTGTCGAAATATGGTTAGTCATTGAGGTTGAGGTTTTATGGTCGTTACAAATGGTGCATTGGCTACTTCTTTAAAATAACATAACACAGGCCTATAGTATATCCGTTAGAAATGCTGATTTACATATATAATGTAAGTCAGGTTGAAGGATAAGTCACATTCATTTTATTATCTTTCAATGTCAAATATGGTTTGATAAGTTTCAATATATAACTGATGGCCAACACAATTTTCTGCTAATTATAAGATATTTATGTGCCACATAATTTCAAATATCATATCTTTTTACTTCAAAACTTATCAAGTGGTAAAATGATACAAGATTGATATTTTTCATTTATATGAAAAAGCACATAATTTATAGGCATGAAAATCACTGTGGCCTTTAAAATTTTAAGTGACACAGAAGACCAACAGCCTAATCTTTAAAATGAAGACATTAGTCACTTCCCTTATTGATACTGATATGGAATTAGCAGCCTTGTAATATTGCAGCAGATCACAGTGCTAGTTTAGCTATGAGCTAGTTTTGAATGTGAAAACAAGCAGAGAAGGAGCACTGCAAGTGAACATAAGAAATGTTGTTGTGCAAAAGTTTACTCTTCATATCTTATCTGTCACTGTGTTTATTTCTTAAGATTTGGTTAACTTGTTAATTAAAGATACTTGGGAGGGCGGCAGGTTCACATCGAGACCAAACCTGGTGACAGTTGACCTCCTGATGTTCTGATGCCACACATATGAAATACTACTTCTTAATCCTATCAAGTCTTCACTGTTAGGGAAAGTCCATTTACAAAACACCACACTGGCTCAGATCAGGAAAGTGGCCTCAGTGGCCCCTTTCTCCTTTGAACACTGAAGCCTCCTCCTCGCCCCTCCAAACTGTACCCCTGTCACGTTTAGAGTCTGTTCAACACACAGTTGCCCCTCTGTCCAGTGCAAATCAACACAGGAAAATGGACAACACAAACACACACAGGAGTCTGAGCTTTCCTTTTGTTTATACATAGGTGACCCTCTTATTCTCCAGGGGAGAACTCCCAATCCAGTGGTGCTCAGCTGGGGGCTCATGAGCATCCCCACAGGGAAATAACCATTTGTTTGTGTTGTACTGGCTGATTAGGCTGCATATCAACCCTACAATCTGCATCTCAAATAACTTTTTGTGTTTGGAATTAAAGGAATAAGGTGTAAAATGTTAAAAGAATGAGCTTCAGCGGTGCTAGTAGGCGTCACATGTTCGCTGTGTCTGGCTGCTTCCAGCCTTGATGGTGGTTTTTATCTTCTTACCCAACTCTCAGCTCTTACCTGTGTTCTCCCTGATGAAGAGTAACAACAGAACTCTCTGATTCAGACAGGATTAATGTTACTATGTGATGCTGTAAAAAATTAAATTACCTGACCTGCCCAAGAGATGGTAATCCATTCTGAAAGGGGTTTTACACACTTTTCCCTTTCTTCTTTCTTCCATTTACCATGTAATGAAATACACCCAGATAGATGGGGTGGCTCACTGATCAAGGCTCCAACTATAAAATAACAGTGGATGCACACAGTGTCTGCTCAGCGCATTGAAATTAACTCTGGCTCTTTTTGTGCGCTCTGCTTGTGCCGTCAACTTTAATGACACTTTGCAAACATGAGCACATAAATGTGAGGGTACAAATTACCAGCTAGGTTGTGTGTGATCACCATATTGCTTTAACGGCTATTCTAATTATTCAAAGGCCAATTAACAGTGCTGAGCTCTACATTGTTGACTGCAGAAAATTAAGTTTCTAAATTGTTCATTAAAACCACTGCCTTGTCCTCGGCTGACATACATCTTTTTAATTCATATCAAAGAGCACGCACACACATACACATACTCACTGAGGAGAGTAGACAGTGTGCCTCTCGCTCAAGGCACAGCACTGATGACTTTCTTGGAAGAAGCTTGAATGTTTCTACAAGAAGTTGCTATTTGTCGCTAGGAGGAACTAAATCTGGGGACGAAGTTACTAAGTTGGCATCACTGTCAAGTGTCATGCCAGCGACGCAGTCGGTCTATTCTGTTCATGGCAGATTACCCTTTCCTCCACGAGGCAACATCAAAAATGCCACGTTCATGGCGTCCATGGTATTTGAGCTCAGTTGGTGTGCTAAAAAGATTGTCCCTCATCTGATGAAAATGGTTATGATACAGAGGTGCATGTGCACACTGTATGCATGAGCAGTATACTTTACAACCTCGGTTTAGGGGTCTGCAAATATGGTGAATTTGCAGTATCTTAAGAATTACAAAGATGATAAAGAAGGATTACTTCCTTGTGTCTGTAAGCTTTTTAATATCTCTTGTCCTTGTAGATGCTAAATATTCTCCTAAAACCATGAAGTCGTTTGCTGCTGTCTTTAGAATTTACACTGAATAAGTGTTTGAGAAAATGTTCAGGCTACAATCTCATTGAGTTTATTAACCATTTGGATTTTCTGGAGAAAAAGTGTTCAGATTATGTTCAGATTAAGCAATACAATGATTGATACATCATGTTAAAAATAGTCAACCCCATTTGCTGATTTGTACTATAAAGCATGGTAACATTGGGTACTCCACCAGTCGCAGATCATCATAGGCCCCTATCTCTGTTTCAATCATCCCCATTCCCACAGCAGCTCTGCTGATCATCACCATCAGTTGGGTCACAAAGATGAACACAATTGCCGACATGCTGGAAACCCGATCCTTCTTCTCTGGATGTATTCGACAGTGCCCATGTCATGTGACAGCTGAGCAGAGCGTCTCCAGCCTCCATCAGTTGAAAACCTCCCTCTGCTCAACAATGTCTGATCAACATCTCAATCACCTTCTCTTCCTCTTCCATCCACAAATACCCAACTGATGGCCTGAATCAGAAAAGTGCTCCACAGCTTCTGCTTGGCCAGTGAGCGATGGGAAGTTTACTTTGGATGGGGACGCGCGCCGGGTATCAACTATACTATGACTTTTGGTGAATTCACTTGTTTTCACTTTTTCATGGTCAGAAAGGACAACATTTATAAAGCACTTGGTTTAACCTTTATCATTATTCCCATGAAGAGCATGAATAACAATAAAAACAGGTGAAATGTTACCACTGCAGCCTGATGTTTGTTTGCAGCACCACAGATGTGTGGACAGCAGCGATAAGAGAGCAACATACAGATAGAGGTTATATATTTCACTAACAACACTCTTTACTACTGACTGACAAACACAGCAAAATACCACATACCAATCCAGCCCTCTGTGTGGAATAAAAGAAAAGCACCTTCATATTCCTGAGTGCTGTGATTCATAGGCAAGTTAGCCTGCATAAACTGCTATTTTTGGTTTTTACAAAGGTAAAGAAAACAAAGACAAAGGACTGACAATAGCAAAGGCTAATTTTCCACTTGATCCATGATGAATAAGATACAGAAAAACAGAAATGCATGGTAAAGCTATATTGTTAATAGAGACCCTCCAAAATTCACAAACCACCTCTAAAATGAATGGGTGTCCTACAATTAAATGTTAATTTAAAACTGTCAAAGTGTGAATTTAGTCAGAGCGAACACTAAAGACTCGCCTAATTTGTTTCATCAGTGTGGTTTTGGTTCTTATTTAACCAACATAGAACATGAACGACAACGATATAGAGCTCATAGTGAGAAGCTGACTGAGAAATGGGTTTTCAGGACTGTTAATATCCGGGGTACAGGTAAATTATGTCCACCACAGGAAGAAGCATGTATGCCTGCGGTCATGCAGTCATAGCCTCCGCCTGTCGGTTATGTCTAACTACGAGTCCATATATTTCCCTCTTTGCTGCAGTGATAGCCATGGCCAGAGGCAAATGTTTTCAGTTGTCCGTCTGCCCAGTCGTTCCCCCATCTGAATAACATGGGGTGTGCCCTGATATCTCAGGGATGCCTTGAGGGAAATTCTTTAAATACAACATAAATGTTGGGCTCAGGGATGAAATGTTTAGGTTTTTTTTTTTTGCAACTGAAGGTCAAAGGTCACTGTGAGCTCATCAAACTCGTAACAACCCACAGCCCAAAACTTCATGCGCTAATTTTAACACAATTTAACATAGCGTCTGATTGGATATAATGATGAAGTGGTGACATTTTCTATGCAAAAAGGTCAAAGGTCACTGTGGCATCCTAATGTTCTGCAAAAAAACTGTTTACTTGCTATTACTCAATGCCATAACTCAGGAACAGATGGGGAGCTTGTGACCATATTTCCTGTAACTTGACTGGTCGGCAGAGACATACAACCACAGGGCTTTAATTCTAGTTTCCATAGAAATTACACATGCCGTCTATATGAACCGCACATAGCTCTCCAGTCTGGAGTTTTGCTATTTGCCCCAAGCCTAGTAGGTCGTGGCAGAGTATCGGATTTCTGGGTGGATTCGTGTAATTTAAATGTAGTTCTTAAAAAAGAAAAACAAAACTTTTTGACTGGACCAATATTTTGGGTTCATGTGTCATGTATTGGAAACGCTGGGCGCTATACTTGAAACCCCAAGGGATTACATAAAATGGAGAACACTGTGTGACCTGACTGTGGCCGTACTTGTGTGTAACGTGAAGAGTAAAAGAGTCAGCCAGTCTCATTCATCTGGTCAGCCCAGGGAAATGATTTAGTTGAGGCTGATACTGCTTAACAGGTGGTGCAGATGATTTATTGTTATGAAATATTGCAACCGTGTCATGAGCTGGTAATTGCCCACAATTTATGTGTCTCTCCTGCATTATGCCTAATAAACAAAATTAAAAGTGATCTTTATTGTCACATAAATGGTTATGACTTTTTTCCTGTCCTGTAACACACTTCATAAAATATTCTATTTCTGTATTATAAATAATAAGTTGTAATTGTGGGTCGTTTTACTGTATCTATTAGACCATTACACAAACTGAATTCTTTTTTTTTTTCCTTTCCCATTTAATTTTCATAGAGACAGTTTAGGTCTGTGGCTTTAGATGATGCAATCAAAGTATGGAAATACCATCATGTTAAACACACACACGCACGCACGGTAAAGAATCAGGGTTCAAGCATATAGCATTAAAGCATATTCTGAAATATCTATATATGAACATAAGAGCAACAGAACAAGTCTGTATTGAAGTCAAGGGTAGATTACAGGAGACTAAACATCACTGATGACTGTCTGAGGATTGGATCTGTGTGGCTGAAATGTTTCCTGTGACAGACGGGCTGTTGAACATATAAAGCTCACAAGTCAACCTGTGCAGAACAAACACAGGCCGCAAGAGCCTCGAAAAACTGCAGTTTAGGATTTGGGATCTCAATTGAATTGTTTGAAATAAAGGCCTCTTAGAAGAATGAAAATCTAATTAATTTTCATGCTACTGTTGCGGATATTTCAAAATATAATGCAGAGAAAGCAAAATAAATTGGGTCAGTTGGTGGTTTTAATCGGATGAAGAGAAATCACCATTATGTTTTAAAGGAGGTCAATCCTAATCTGGGAAACGGCATGTATCCTTCATCATTCTATTCATCCCGTAATCCCTGGGATGACAGCCACCGACATTACCAGGACAGGAGTGTGCCAGACGACAGTCCTGCATTGTCAGCTGCAACACCCAGTGGGATTTTCAAGTATCCATATTCAATATGAATTAGAAGGGAATTCACAGCAGGGATTTACAGTACATGCTTGGTCAGTTCATGACAACATGGTATGTTAAGTGCACCAGCAGGGAATGACAAGGGAGAGAGTAGGATTACATCTCATACCTGAGTGTACAACAAGCTTAGAATGTGCATGTATTTTCATTTGGAAATTTTCAGTTTCCTGTACAACAACAGGTGAACTTCGCCTGCTGTTGGCCACTGATAAAAGAAAAAAAAAATCTAATCAGACAGTGACAAGAACTGAACTGCAAGAAACATTTTTAGATTGCAAACAGAAACTGTGTGACAACTCTGATAATCTGTTATTTCAGTTTTGTTTGTGTCCAGGATCTTATTAGAAATGAAATATATGATTCTCAAAACAATTTATACATTCTGTGCAGTTTCCGTTGACTTGTTTTATTTGTGACCGAGACAGAAGTATGTCTGGATTTTTAAACGATACAGAATCGAGTTTACACTCAGAAGCTGAATGTGACTGTTAGTGTGTGTGTGCGCTCGTGTGTGTGCGTGTGTGCCACATTAGGACAACATTTCTGAAAGCAACGTTAAATATGATAAGATGAAGTATGAAGATGAAGGTGATATCACATTTGGTGTTAATTGAGCATGCATCTCATCAAAGAGGTGAGCTGTGTTTGTCTTACTTGGTGACTGATTTCTGGGTGTTATCTCCTGAATTTCCCGTGTTTAAAAATCATTCCTGCTGGTACAAACTGCAAACTCTGCTGGATATACAATAGTTAGAAGGTTAAAAAATGCAGAATTGGAGTGGATATCAGACCGAAAAGCTCATATTAACTGAGCAGATTTCTGTTGTTCCATGTGAGAAACTCATTAACCACCTCCCAGATGTAAAGGGAAGATTTCCAAATTGGTCCGGCTTTTACAAAGGGCACAGCCAATTACAGACTTAATGCGAAACTTGTCCAACCAGGATGTTTCCAATGCAGGTGGTTGCCAAAACAGGTGTTTGGCAATGCTAACAGATGGTTTGGGCCTCTGTAGAGTGTGAGTGTGTGTGAGTGTGAGTGCATGTGTGTGCATTCATATACATTTTGAAAGATTTCAGCATTGAAGCGGAAAACTGCTTTTCAAAAAGATGATTTGGTTAGAAGGTTACACATTTCCATATATTCTGGAATATTCTTATGTAAGCGGCATTAACCACAGATTAATTTCCCAAAACAGATAATCCACATAAATGCAATCAATGCATGTAAATGTAATCAATAGTACTACATTCGATACAATAACAATACTTTAAACTACTTTGTAATCACCTTTTTTTCCCCAAAATGTGTAGAATAATCAAAGAAAACAAATTCTTAAACAATGGAAAAATGCAGATTAACATTGAAATTTCTTTAACACATTAGTCTTTCTCTGGGTCTGTGGGGATGACTACAGGTGATGAATTGCACTTCATAGTCACAGCCTCCAGCTGGTCCCCATGGCGTCCATAAAATACACTCTTCATCACAAATTTGGCATTTTGTGTGAATGAAACAGGAAAATGTGTGTTAGCACCGGGGTCGGTATGCCATACTTGATTCAAATGCAGCGTGAGAGGATAATCCCTTTCTCTAGGAAATCCTTCATCAGAGGTCCTTGCATATTTCCAAAATGATGTAATTCCCTTTCAGTGGTCTCCAACGTAAAAACTGCGTGCAGCCAGGGACGGCTCGACATAAGAGACCATGAAAGCCTGAATATAGATCACTTCAAATGGCTCACAAATGGCTTGCATACCATTTATAGTGCGAGTCCCTGTGAGCTGCTGCAACAAATCAGAGAGAACACTGGAGCTCCCACATGGATGGTTGAAATGCAGCACTGACAATAATGTAAAATAATGATTTGTCAACTCTCTTTGATTGTAGCGTTTACTATCAAAGGAAAAAAAAAAACTGGAGAAACATCACAGAATTTTTATAAAAACACACAAGTCACTCTCTGAACACAGTAGCAGTCTCCACGTTATTTGGCAGAACTTGTTCAGTCCCAGCAGTGCGTCTGCCTCATCAACATATATAGTCTGACCTTCATTTCAACACGGGGCGATCTTCTTCAGAGGAACCCAGTGAAATAAAATCAAACCATACTGTAGCTTTAAACAACAAGCCAAAAAACTGCCAGAACGTCAGTGGTTAAAACAATTTAAACCCACATTTGTCTTCTAACTGTAGCAACTCAAGTTGTACATAAATAGTCAATGCTTCAATCAAACAATCACTTTTTTCTGTCTATTGTTGAAACAATTTTTGTAACTTTGTCATATAATAATAACAGAAATAAAGGAAATAGGTTTCCGGGAAACCCACAGTCAGCCCAATAATCATAACAAACTGATGCTGTAATGATAGATCACACCCAGAATCATAAATTCATTTATGTAGGGAAATGAAAAAGATCAGCACTGAAAATGTTTTTTTTCATTTTCAAAGTTTAGCAGAAAGTGAATGAGCTTGGAAAAGCGTGAGCTCAGTAGCAGCTCTGATTAGTGCATTTATGACACTCGTAGTTTCTTTCTTTCCTCTTTCTCTTCCCAGACTTTTTCCTGTGACTTTTAAAAGGCACAGGCACACCCACACAGGTGTTTTCACTTTCTCTGACTAATTAGAGCTCAGGTTGAAGCTGGGTAGAGGGAGGTGCATGCTGGGAATGACACAGGCCCCTTTTCCAAAGACTTGTGATTGTAGGAAAAGCAGGTGTTTCTAATAACATTAACAATGACCCTGTTCTATACGTGTTGTTTGTTCTGCTCTCAGCCCAACTCTAAAAAAAAAAAAAAAAAAATGGCAGAGGCAACCTCAAATTTCAAGCAGCTCAATGGAATTCAGCCATGTTTCATTTTATTATTTACACCTGTGCTTTCTTACTGTCACATGTTATGAAAAAGACCTGTATGTCCTCAGATTCTAGTGATAATAATAATGTGAATGCAACAAACCCTGCAGGAGAATGTTGGAGGTGCCCGTCCAGGTTTAATCAGGCAGCATAAATGAAAACACCTGTTCAGTAGCTTTTATGTTAAGCAGCAACAGGAAGAGTGAGAGTGTTGATCATCAAAGAATGTGGCTGTGGTCCAAAGGCTTTTTTTGGGCGGGGGAGGAGTAAGGAAAGTTCCTCTCTGGGTGAACTGACCCCCATGTATGTGATATGCCCTGTTTGCATTATTTTACGCGTTATTTTAAAACCGGAGACATTTCCCTTCGTTTGCACCCTTTGTTTACACACAAACGGCATTCAGAGTAGCAGTCGCATTTATGTTGGTGCAAACCCTCTTCACCTGTTTGCATTTGCAAATAAAGCTGCTCTATTATGTGGAGGAGCAGAGATGAATGAGTGCTCGGAGGTCAGCAATTTTGCGACAACTTCGCCCTCCAACACGAAGTTTCTCGTTACACTGCCACCTACAGGTTTGCCATACTCTTGACGGCATATATACACAGGTTAGTGTAAATGAAAACTTTTCTGTAAACGGACAGGTGTGCACGATGTTATTTTTGTAAACAGAGAGGATGATATACGTAGAATTATCTCATCTCCTTTAGCATGTGATACACTGGACCTCTCTTTATGAAAGGAAAGGAGCTAAAGCCGTCACCACAATTCCTTGCAGCATCAACATTTACAGTGATGTAGCCTGCTGTAGCAGTTTCACTCCAGCAGATCCACATAAATAAATAATAATAATAGTCATAAACAACAGAGCAGCTGACCCAATGGATGGCTGAGCTCTAAATCCATAAATATTGATTTCTTCTCTTTCGATTCTACCCAGTTGAGAGTCATGAAGGACAAGTATAAAGAACTTAACAACGTCTCATAATCGACAACAAAAATACTATAAACATAAATGTATGTGCCTCATTGTGTGATCCGCTAAAAATGGCTTCTCCACTTAACAAATGTATAAAATAAGGGCAAAATCGCTAACATAGGAATTTTTTCATTTATGTTTAAATGTTATTTAAACATAAACATAAATGTTCTTTATTTATTTTATATGTCCTCCATCTTATCAGTCTTGTTCAGGGAAGGAATATGTATCGTTCATGTATGGATTTGGAAAAAGAAAAATCCATTGTGTGTCTCAGTGGTGATTCTTTTTTAAAACGCAGTAACATGCAGCCTTGTAACAACATTTAAAGGGTACATGTTCCACCTCTCATTGTTTTGTGGACACACAGAGCGTCAATGTCACCATTCAACAGACGTTACTCATTTATCTCTAAATTTATCCCTGATAAAAAAGAAAAAAAAATTCAGTTGTAAATGATTGTCCCTGTACCTGGATGTTAATGCACAGTGCTGAGAAAAGCAAGGAATGTGTTTTCATAAGGCAAACGCTTTTAGCCTGTGATCGCAAATCACATCAGATGAAGCTGATAGAAAAATAAGAGGCAGCTTCTTTCAAATGCACCTTGTGTCACAGTTCTGCTTTGTCCTCATCCATCCATCCATCCATCCATTCACTCACTCACTCATATCTGCCCATTTTCCCCAATTCACTGTCTCCCCTGTTGTTCCAAATCCTGCCACTCTTGTTTAACCTGCAGTAACCCCGGCCCCTCCTACTGTTCCCAGTCACTTAATTCCCCACACCCACCTCACCTGTTCCCCATCCCCTCATTAGTCCCTCAGTGCTTATACAGGCACAGTTTTGCGCATTCCCTGCCAGTTTGTCTATCATGCTGCACCTTCTGTAGTGCCCCCCCCTCCCCTGCCAGATAACCTGCCCGTTTATGAATCCCAGTCTGTTTTATTTTGACTCTGTCCCTTCTGATCTGTTTGCCTGTCAATCCTGCTTGCCTGTTGCCAACCCAAGCCTGACCACTGATATCAGCCCTTGCCTTTTCTCATTTGCTTGTCTTGGCTCCAAATTTGAAGTAAAGGTGAACTGTCGAAGTCTCTCTCTGAGCGTGTGTGTGTTATGAATATGAGGCTGACCTGTCTGGCTTTTTTTTTTCTTTTTACTGAGCTGCAGCATTTTGTTGTTGAGCCAAAAGTTTCCCACACAGGCTGCTTTGGATCATCTGTGTAACTGTGTCATACTTTGTTCAGCCTGCCATGCACAGGTGTCATGTTCTGAGGAGTTAATGAAAGATGTCATCCATATTAATTCAATTTAAATCGTATATGTCCCCCGCCCCCTCCAGTCAACCCTGGTTTCTGCAAAAAAATGTCAGTCATTGGACTTGAAAGAGGAACTAATCTTCACTCTTATTTCTACAAAATATATATATACACATACATATACAGTCATGGAAAAAATATTAGACCTTGTTTCTTTAGTTTCTTGTTCATTTTAATGCCTGGTACAACTAAAGGTACATTTGTTTGGACAATATAGTGATAACAACAAAAATTGCTCACAAGAGTTTAATTTAAGAGCTGATATCAAGCCATTTTCCCTGGTTTTCTTGATAATAACCAAAATCACTTAAGTTCTTACATCAATAGCTATGGCACAACACAGTACGTGTGTGCGTGCGTGTGTGAGGAGTAAATGCAGAGATGCACAGTCCTCATATGGACTACGTATCTTTCTGTGTAAGAGCTGATGTAGCTCAGAGAACATCAATAATCTTAACTAGCGATGAAGCGAGAGCTGTGTGGGTTTTCAAATCTGTCTGGGTGAATTTATATCTATGCTGTATTGATGGGGAGGAAAAAAATAGAAATTGCCACTGGTTCAAAAACACTGCTTTTTTTTTTTTTTCCCTCCGAGTGGATTTCTACTAACAGGAGGAGGATGACTGTCGTGTTTGTCAGTATAACATCTTAACCAATTATTTCTTGTTTACATCAATTAAATACACCCTTAGTGATAACATAACATGGCTACAACTACAGTGTAAGCCAGAATTTGTACTTCTCATTTATACACTGATCCTATCAGGGAGCCTGGTAAGTAGGGTTATATACAAAGTGTGTATACACTTCTCACAAATAGTCAGGGATATTTGACTTTCGGCTGAAATTTACGTTAAATGTAAAAAGTTCCAGTTACAGTGATGTTATATCATGAAAGTATGGAAGGGTAATGTCTTCAATGTATTGAAACAAAAGCTAACAACAGTGGTGGGTATACCACAGCAAAACATGTCAATGTGTCAATAAGTTGTCATTTGGCCAAAGGACGTCCCTCCTCTCTTTTTCTGTGACTCTTCCAGTCTCTCTGTGTCTCTGTTCAACCTGCTGATGACACTCTGAGACACTCTGAGCTCAGTGGACACTTCCCTCTGACAACATCCTGTCTGAAGCCTCGACATGTCCAGGTGCTGTTGATGGACTGTTAGGTGTCGTCTTGGTCTCGTGATGTCAGAATGTGAACAGCATGATGAAGAGGACTGTTTCAATACAAACTGTCATTGAACCAGAACATTTAGTGGTCGATTCATGGACCATGTTATAAGGACTGAAACACTGAACAGTTGGAAAGTTTAGACAAGGTCAAATTAAGTTCACCTGTAAAGTTTATAGCGCAGTTTAGGTGTGTTCTGACATTTCATCTGAAAGCTGAATATCCCTAACTTTTTATGAGTAGTTGGCGTGTTTCCAAACAGGAACTTACCTCCTCCTTTATTTTTTTAAGAAGTCTGGTCAAATCTGGGGAGTGATGCGCTGTGATTCAGTCGTAGGCAGAGGGCAGCTGACTTTTACACATCAGTTCTACAAACACCATTTTTAATAGTAATGAGCAAAAACTGATTATGATTTTGATCATTTCAATAAAATTGCTCTGCAACTGGACTGGTACTGGATTGTTGCTAAGCAACACAAATATTTTCCTGACCTCATACTAGTTTGCGACACATTACCTCAGGTGTGCGCTGAAGTATCCAGTGTCCCTCTTTCCTTCATCCTCCTGATGACCATACATCATTTAATTCAAGTTATTTCTGGAAATATATTCATCTAAGATAATGATTGTTAATGTATAACACTAAAGGTTAGTAGGACTCCTGTAAAGTGGAGTGATGCATGTAGTGAAATCCCATTGCTGCTTATATCAGCTCTCCCTGAGTGGCTCTCATCCAATCAGTATCACTATGTGCTGTCTAATCCTGATTTATGACCACATCATCATCTGACTGATCAGTCATTCAGGGACATTTCAGATTATACGTCTGGTCCCGCTGTTGCAGTCCAGCCAATAAGACGTCACTTCTGATGACAACCAAGGGCACAAGCTTTAGTCTACATCAGAATTTAAATGTCATGTATTCTTGATGTCAGAAGAAAACATTTGTTCACAACATATTTCACCTAGTAATGTTTGTATGACATAAAAATCAGCACCATGTTGCCACCATAATCATGGCAGATGCAAACTGCTGCTACTATTCTATTCTGACCTGTTTTTTCAGTACTCGGCATCAAGTAAAAACAAAGTATTTGTATCCTTTTCACCACCTTGATGATATCGACACAGCTTGGCTTGACCTCCATCTAAACCCAGCCATATGTTCAATAAATTATGTGTCGGTATCTGAAATACCTGTGTTTTTTTTTTGTTTTGTTTTTTGTTTTTAACTGTTGGCCCCTGTTAAAATTCCTACTATGAAGCCTCCGGTCTGTACCTTTTTTTTGATTAGCTGTTCTCATCATGTTGGATAATCCCTCCATCTCACCCCTATCTTAAGAAGCTTAAATCATGACCCATTTGAACTTTCCTTAATCTCACTACCTCTGCTTCCTTCTTTTCCTGACATCACATCTGTTCCTTTTTGTCTCGTACTATAAGCTGCAACTATATGCAACTTCACCTCTCTGCATCCATCTGACTATTTCCTTGCCATCTGTTCTGTGTCTGCCTCCCCAGCCCACTGAGACTAGCTCACTTTGAAGGAAAGGTGCCTCGGTGATGTTCT
Organism: Selene dorsalis; assembly: GCA_900303245.1. Classification (NCBI taxonomy): domain Eukaryota; kingdom Metazoa; phylum Chordata; class Actinopteri; order Carangiformes; family Carangidae; genus Selene; species Selene dorsalis. Next base: position 3,599 of record OMNW01034545.1, on the reverse strand, counting down.
TACCAGGTGCCTGAAATATGTCCATTGCTTTCACAGGATGTGTTTTTGAACATAGACATTAAAGCCTCATGAGCTGTGGCGGTTTCCCTCATCTCTATGGAGCATTTTAGTGTCTTTCAGCTCAGTGTCTTGGTTTTACAGCCCACATTTTTTTTTTTTTTTTTTTTTGAGCCAAGTCTAAGGATGCATCTGGAGCACAAACACATGATGCATTATGCTTCAGTATCCATTGCTAATCCATGGTAGTGGGAGCTGCTTTAGCTCAGGGTTCAGTAATGAATGAATGCACATTAAATATGAGGTGTGGGAGGAGGTAGATATTATATTTGCATAAAAGGCTTGTGCATTGTAACATGATTATTGGCTTTTGGAGACGGTAAAGCTTTGATTTATGTGAAGTAGGTTATTTTTCTGAAGAGATTCAATCTCCCTGCCTCTATTCTGGGTATAGCTACTGCTCTCGACTCATGGCATTGAAAAGCTATATGCTGTTACTGCCAACTTTTGTAGTCTTTGTGTGGAGAGGGATTGCGTGGGTGTGAGACATCCATTCATCTTAGGGCCACAGGTGACATGTGGTTATTATTTCTTTAACTTTTATACTGTATGTTTTAGCTGCATATAATGGCTGACAAATGAGTAAGCCGGTCCTGCAAGAACCTAAAAATGTATATTTCTTTGTCGTAGGCGCCAGTATAAGGTACCCCATTGTGCTCTGTGCTGAGCGTTTTATGACCAGCTGATAATCACCAGCTCGTAATGATAGAATGACCTTAGCAAGTGTGCTTATTAACATGCATACAGGTAGGCTCTACATGATTCATTAACTGGAGGAGGGAATCTCCCATAGCCATTTTTTCTTCCCCGCCACAGTTGGCACATGTAGTTCCAGCACAAAATCTTATTTCACAACCACACAAAGACAAAGTTTCCAAAGACAAGGCAGCTTCACATAGTTACTAATCATACTGACACAGCTGAGTTGATGAATACAAAGGAGGCACTTCACACAGTGTTTTCTACTTCCCCCTTCACTAATGTGTCCATTAATGTGCACATTAGATCAAGCGTTTTAAAGGGACGGAGCATGCAGCTGGACGGGAACATTTATGATGCCCAGTCGTAACAGCTACTCTGCTCTTTACTTGTTTTAATTTAATCCTCAATAACAGACCAAAAGCAATTACGGCCTGAGCCAGGCTCCCCCTCACACCTATTTTCTCCTGTCTTATAGCATCACTGTCGGGGTTTTGTTAAGTTTGTTGAGTAACACAGGGCCTATTGAATTGTGCCTTAACAAAAAAAAAAAAAAAAATCATTTAGACTTTCACAGATCTTTGTTTTTCCTGCAACTGTGTAATTAATGTTTGGAGGCATGATCAAACTGATGCTCCTTATCTTCAACATGAACTTGTGAACTCAAGAGAAAGTGAATGTATTTTATTGTTGCACTTCTTATTCTAAATGAGCACAACGAGCTGCATGCCAGAAAATCGACACCTGAGGCTTTCCAATCACCTTTTCCACATTTCATTTTCAATGGTGCACTGAATCTTTGTGATAACTTCATTTGGAGAGGAGGGACAAAATTGTCTTTTCATTTTGGCAACAAAGACCCATGTTGTCTTTCTTAACTAAAAACACAAATATGGGAAAACAAAGAACAAATGAAAGGGAGCAGTGTCTCACTGAGTATTGAAAAGGTGATTTCTGTGATATGATTCCCTATAGACATCGGCCTTGGGAGCAACTTTCTATGGAAGAATGCCCAAACCTAAAACTGGACTCGTGTGTCCTCATTCTCTGTGATTGAGCCAAAGCAGCTCTCTGTTTCTGGCTGTGAAATGCTACCAAATGGCCTCAAGTGAGAGAAGATCTGGTGACGTCTTGACTGGTTCTCATGATTAAACCAGTGTATTACAGCACTCACTTAAACAGATGTTACCTATAAACCATGATAAGGTAATGCAGCTGTTTTATCTTTGGTGAGACACTTAGTTTTTTTTTTTGTGTTGAACCTCCTTCTAGGGCATGGAGTATGAAATACTAAAGAGTGGAGTGCCTCAAAATCTACTGCATGAGTTGATATGCTTTCATTTTGTAAACCACTTTGTGTTACATAGTGTTTGTTTGTATGAAATGTGCTATACAAATAAAAAAAAAAGAAATAATAAATATAATAATAAAATCTCTTTCAGTGCCACACAATGGTGACCTGTAATGACCAGTACTTTAAATTTTTAAACCAAAAGATGTTAAATGAGGGTTTCAATCTGAGATCTGTCATGATCCTGTGGGATGGTTTAATTTAACGTTGTTTCAATAATGAATGGATAATTGATGAATACATAAAGAACAAGTAGAGCTCAGATTTATTACAGCTAACAATTTCCAATTTTATCTGTTCATTTGCAAAATGTAATTTTTTTTTTTTTGCCAAATCTATACCGAATAGCTTGTGTGGCCTTCATCAGAATTTTTGGACAACTTTCTTCTACTGCACAGAAGTAGAGGTGTTTCAAAAACTGAAAATACATTACATATTGTGGCTGTTTTTTGCTGTAAGACCCTGATGAAGGTCACTCACCAAACATGTAATGGCCATTAAGTAACGTCTGCAGCCAGTGGCTCCCATCTGATAGTTAGTGTCAAGTCTAATAATGGGCTGAAAATGGCAATTCTTATCTTCAGGCTGGCAGATGTGGATAAAGTACACAGATAAGAAAGGTGCCAGCTGATGTTGACGCCATGTTCATGAGACAGGGTGTGAAAAGATCTTAACATACAGCTGCTTCTGAAATCAGTGCCTCATGAAACACATTATGAGCAATTATAATATAATCAATAATGGTTTAAAAAAAAAGGTTATTTAACCATTTATTTTGCCCTGGATTCTTTTCTAAATGTGCATAAAATAGGAACACACTGTTGACAATCCTGCAAGAACTGGGGATTATTTGGCAATGTTTCTAGCCGAAATGAAATGATCAACTTACCTGTTGTGAATTCATTTTCTGTTGATCAGCTGTTATGAAGCACTCTGAATTCACTTTGACTCTGAATCTTCTCCAGTCGATTTTCTGAAAGGCACAGATGTGGCAGTAACTGTAAGATGAACTGGAAAGCCTTTGAAGGTTTTCACTTTTTCTTTTTTTTTTTCTTCCCAATTAATGATACCATTCAGTCTGTGGTGCACATGCTGCCAACATGCACAGGTCTCACCTCCTTCTGCCTTGGAGGTGACGGGTTACTGTGGTAGAGAGTTTGGGTGGCACAAACCTTAGTGGCATATGTGTAGCTTTTAATTTGTCCCTTCAGATTAAAGAGTGACACGTGCCAACAGGAAACAAGATGTGACACACAGAGAGCAGCTGAGATTAATGACACGCCACTTGTTTAATCTCCCTTCCTGAAACCTTCCTTTAGGCCTCACTCTCTCTTTTTTGTTGGTGTTTAAGTTTGGCTAATGTGCCATAATGAGAGTGATAAATCACTGCTGCCTGTTTTGTATACTGTGTGTGTGTGTGTGTGTGTGTGTGTGTACTCCTATCATTGTGAGGACAAGTGTGAATTTTAAACCTTTGGAGTGAGGACCATTT
>OMNW01034544.1:14087-24346 GCA_900303245.1 Selene dorsalis | reverse complement strand
AGCAGAAAAGGACGGCAAAATACAAAAGGTCTACAGCTGTATCAGGAGGGATCGAGTATCACAGCATGCCTTCTCTCAATGGCCAAAATGGTCTTCAATCACAACAGTACTTTTTTCTTCACATTTCCACAAGTAATAAAACACTTAGTTTACTATGTGAAGTCAAATATAATTTATTCAAGCCAAAGTCATGTTATGATAAAATACTTGTTTCTAATATGGAAGTTAGTTCTCACAGATGTGAAAGCATTGGTTTTCAACATTACTATTATAATTATTGGAGTCATAAAGGTCCACACTATTAACCTTTCCATTTCACAACACTGGCAGTATAAATAAATGTTAACGGTGATGGAGTGCTGTTATGTGGCTCAGGCCGTGCTGCTTCATTAGGCCCTGAGAGGATCCAAATACTGAGGCAGCGGAGAACCAGCTACATCGATGTTCCCCAACTCTCCCAGGGTCGTGTAGAGTTTTAACATGACATATCTTTGTGGCGCAGCCTGATATGGAAACCAACCCCAGGGAGAGGGAGGAAGGAAAAAACATTGCTACTGCCTCTCGTTCTCTCTGTTTATACCCAACTCTCCTCCACCATGTTTGTAGGGATTCTTCAGCCTCTCTCTCCCCTGTGATCATCCTCTCTCCAGTTGTTTCACTGTTTTAATACTCATCCTCCTGGGTTGCCCTCAGCTACGTGGTTGCAGCTTTTTTGTGCTTTCTTTGTCTCGTCTCTCCCTCCTCTCTCTGCTTCCCTCAGTGAGGAGTAGTAGGAGGTGTCGTCCACAGAGTTTCCAGCCCCTAGAGAGATATGATTGACATGCCCATTACTGCCAGGAAGTCTATTAGAAACACAGGCTGCTCCCACTGTGTTAAGTGTGTGTGTGGATGAGTGGGTGGGTGGGTGTGTTTTATTGGAGTTGGTCTTGTGTTTTTCTGAGTTAAAACAGCCAGCACAGGATTCCTTAAATGCTGAGTGCTTGTACGCCACATTAAATGTGCACAAAGACACTTAAATTGGTTTTGCTCTGTTTTTCCAGTATCTAAGGAAAGTGCCGGGGCAGTTGATGAAGATGATTTCATTAAAGCCTTCACAGATGTCCCTACTGTCCAGGTACACAACACACAGGAGTCAAACAATCACACACAGTGTGTTTAAATGGACTTAAGTATCCCAGATGTGATCGGATTTTTGAGTATCCCATTTTTGTGTTTGTGCATGTAAACATAATAACCCAACTTCAGAAACCAGAGTATGCCAGTATCCCGGTTTTGAGAAACCCGGTTTTGCTACCCGGAGAACTCCGAAAGAAAACGAGATACTGTGGCATGTATACGCCTTATCCCGGTTTCTGACAGCTGCGACTGTCCGCGCAATAACTTGAATTAGCCATATTAGCAACACGATTTGAAAATTTAAAAGTGGCAACCCCGCAAGAAGCCACAGCGGTCTCATTTTTACAGATGTCAAAATTGCTGCAGCTCATGTTGTAAAAAGTAAACACCACAAGCAACTGCACAAATAAGATGCAATTATCAGAAAGCGGGATACTGGTATTTATCATGGAAACAGGGATTTGAATAACCAGGTTTCTCGGTGTTCATGTAAACGCACTTCCCGGATATGATCGTAACCGGGATATTGCTCATAACTGGGATGCTCAAGTCCTTGTTAATGCATTGACAGTTTAATAACAAAATCCAAAGAAACTATGCCAGAGAATTTTTCACTCTTTCACGTATTTGCTCGGCTCCTTTCCCTTCCCCCTCTTTTCTTTCTTTCCGCCTCAATGTAGATCTACTCAACAAGAGATCTTGAGGACAACCTGAATAAGATCCGTGAGATCTGCTCCGATGACAAACACGACTGGGACCAGAGAGCCAACGCTGTCAGTAGACTCACCTTCAGCCGTTTCTTTAGTTTTGCAACAATAACATCAACTCTTTTTTTCTTTTTTTTTGACATTGCAATGACAGTGTTTCCCCCATCTGACCGTTTATGGTGTCTGTCATGTATTATTCACAGATGAAGAAGATCCGCTCACTGCTGGTGGCGGGAGCAGCCAACTACGACTGTTTTTACCAGCACCTACGGCTGCTAGATGGAGCGTTCAAACTGTCAGCTAAAGACCTGCGATCACAAGTGGTCCGAGAAGCCTGCATCACTGTGGCGTGAGTGTCAATGTTTTCCAGTGTTCATCTGTAGGTGTTGTAGAAATAAAAGGATTTGCTTTCCATGTTTTTGCAGCATAAGTTTGATTCAGACAAAAACTTAGTAACTAGTAAAAAACTTCACTAGGACTGTAAACGTTTTATACTATACTTGAAATATACCAAGTACAAAGTGGGAGTGCAGTGTCATTAGAAACTCATTTTAAGACTTTGGTTTTACAAGACAAGACTCAGTGGTTTGTTTGTTTTGGTTCACTCCATGTCACTTACATTATTTGGTGTGTTATTTCCTGTGTTTTCTTGTAGCCACCTCTCGTTAGTGTTGGGGAATAAATTTGACCACGGAGCAGAGGCCATTGTTCCTGTCCTGTTCAACCTCATCCCCAACTGTGCCAAAGTCATGGCCACCTCCGGTGTGTCAGCTATCCGCATCATCATAAGGGTGAGTTTTACAAACACATCATCTGTCTTGTTTCAACACGTTAAAGTCAGCGTGAGTGCTGCTATCGTTTATTGTTTATTGAGGATCCCCATTAGCCGACGCACAAAGGACAAGCTAGTCTTCCTGGGGTCCTCTTAAAAAGTTGAAGTTATAAATTATAATAATACACAGATCCAGTTATGCTAAAAAAAAAGAAAAAATAATAAAAATTCATGATAATAACAATTCCCAGAACAGTCACATTAAAAGACATCAGTGACTCTCAAGCCTGAAAAGTGACTTCATATGTTTTTTAAATGCCGTCTTACTTGAAATGGTTTCTCCTACTACTGTTTCTACTGCTGCGACTGTTATTGGATTTTTGTTGAATCTACCCCCTCACATCTGTGACTCTGCTGTTTGTCCTCTGTGCAGCACACACACGTCCCGAGGCTCATCCCTCTGATAACCAGTAACTGCACATCAAAGTCTGTGGCTGTTAGAAGGTGAGGTTATCAAAGGCACCAGAATGATCAAGGGTCTAATGTGCTAATGAGCTGGGTTCAAGTGATGAACAGCCGTAAATCATAATAAGAATGCAGAGGATGATGTTGTGAGGTCATGGTGATGAAACTGATGGAAATGTATCATCTCCAGGCGCTGTTATGATTTCTTAGACCTGCTGCTACAGGAGTGGCAGACCCACTCTCTAGAGAGGTGAGGGTTGACATCAACATTGTTCCTGGTTGTGCAGGAAGAATAAACCATCTTTCAAAACCTGTTTTTCAACTTGTTCACACTTCATTCACCTTCTATTTTGCAGGCACACAGCAGTTCTGGTTGAGAGCATCAAGAAGGGAATTCGAGATGCTGACTCAGAGGCCAGAGTGGAGGCCCGCAAGTAAGACATAATCATACACACAGGCACTTCTTGATGTGAAAGAAGAGTAGTTTTAAATATCTCATCAACCTCTTGTTGCCGTCTTTATCCATTAATCTTTCTCCTTTTCTCCCTCACTGCCTCGTTTCTCGTCCATCTCTTCATTTTCTTTTCTGGGTTGTCCATTTTTCTCTCCTCTCCTCTGCTGTTTCTCTACCCACTTCTCTCTCTCTCTTTCTTTCTCTCTCTCTCAGGGCCTACTGGGGTTTAAGGAACCACTTTCCAGCAGAGGCAGATGCTCTCTACAACTCCTTGGAGTCATCGTACCAGAGGACCCTTCAGTCCTGCCTGAAAAGCTCTGGCAGTGTGGCCTCACTTCCCCAGAGTGACCGTTCTTCATCTTCTTCTCAGGAGAGCCTCAAGTAATCAGCGCTGTGTCTCTGTAGTTTAGACCTCTAGGTTTACTTTAAGACTACGATTTGAGTGTAATGAAGTTATTCTGGGAAGAGTCTCCCTTTAAGGCCTAATCTTTGGACCTGCAGACCCTCTGACACCCCTGCCATACAAGGATTAAATCTTTTCAGTCAACATGCAGTTTTCTCCCCTGACTTTGCACCCTCAGTAAATAATCATCAGAGAGGGAAAAACTTCCTGTCTTGAGAAAAACTAAATTCCCCCTAAATGTATCCGCTTTGAGGGAGTCAAGCAAAACCACCCATAGAGTGTTATCCAGGGCAGTACGTGCTCAATCCAACCCCAGCACATTTGATTTGTTGTTGATTTGCCTCAACAAGTTCACACGCATTTCACTGGTAAACACAACACCAGCGTAAGCTGAAGTCAGAGCAAAGTCCTGCTACACTGCTTTTTATTCTAGATTTTGCAGTGAGTAGTCTTCACTATGGCAGCATATAGTTTGAAATGTGTGGATAATGCACAGAGAATAAGCAGTCACAGTACAGTGCTGACTAAAAGTGTTGTAATAAAAACAGAAATATACTATCATTCATGCCATTTAAGATTATTTTTTCTGAGCTATACTAAGACCATTCACACCATGTTCATATAAACATATAATAATGGAGTAGGTAAAAAATAATTTAGTTGGAATGAAATAATTATATTATTGATTACAAATAATTACTGTATGGATGGCGTCCAAATGTAAAAGTACTTTAGATTACAGGGGTTTTCTGTTTTTGGGTGACAATATTAATAAATAAATGATAAGCAATGGCAAAAACTACTCAGACATGGGTACAAAAAAGTCATTATTGCAAGCTAAATTAGCACTTAAGTTTGTAGAAAGCTGTTTCATAATTAAATTTAACTGAAAGATTATTCAGACACTTCTATTTTTACACTGGGGGAGAAGGAAACTACTTGTTTTTTTCTTGTCTGGCCCTACAACATTATCATTGTGATTTTTGTGTGTATGTGGTTGTTTTGTTGTGTATTGACCTACTTTTCTCCTCCTCTGTCAGTCGGCCTCTGTCCTCTAAATGGTCAGCAGCTCCAGGGCGAGGTGAGTCAAGCACACACACACACACACACACACAGGGTGGCAGACACACATGCAAAAACATAATCTCATGCTCACTCGCTCTTGTGAAAACAGGTGTACACCATGACACATATTCACACACAGCGGCTCAAGTAAAGCTCGGTCCATCTGTAAATTCACCATCACGTTCATTGACATTTTGCCCGCGTCCACTCCTGTACAGTCACACCCGGTTATGTTTTTATGTTAAAACACGTGTGCACAAATGTGTATATGTGTCTGCACATGGCTTTTTGTGCATTTCTGTTTTGTTATCAATATTGTGTGTGTGTAGTGTGGTGCCTGCATGTGTTGTGTTGTATATATCCCTTCATCACCTCCCATCCCTTCTCCAACACATTCCTCCTCCTCCTCCTCCTCCTCCTGTCCTATCAGTCCCTGCGGGTTCAAAGGGTGGGTTGTCGGCGGCCTCCCTGCAGCGTTCCCGTAGTGACGTGGATGTAAATGCAGCAGCGGTCGCTAAGCACCGGCACGTTGGACAGGCTGGTGGAGCGGGCCGACTGGCTCCTGGCTCCTACTCCTCACTGGGTAAGGGCCCCTGTAAGTTGACTAGTCAGACAGAGCAGACATCGGTCAGCATGTGATCAGCAGGATGTCACAGGGACAGCTTTCAGACCTGCTCAGAGGTTTCTCCCAGGTAGATGCAGGTTAAAATCACATCCTCTCCAGCAAAGCTCACCACCTCTACCTACAGACCAGTCTATGAGGATGGACTCAACACACTCACACACTCGAGTGCCTGGACTGGCCTCTCTCCTCTCCGCTCCTGTGCTCTCTTCTCCTGCTGCCTGCTCATTGCCTGTTAATGTAGCCTGTATATGTTTTGGTATGGATATTCTCTGTGTGCATGATCTGTAGATGTATATTGCGCTTCGGTTTGTGTCTCTGTGTTTCCGTGTCGATCCCTACATGTGCAACTCTGTTAAACAAATGGTATGTTATTAATTCACACTGTGCTCCTTTCTTCTCCTGTGTGTTTTCTCTTTCCCCTTTACGTTTTCTGTCATTACTTTTCATTATTCTGTGCGTTTACTCACTCTCAACTTTCATTTCCCCTTCTTTGGTTCCTCTTTCCATTTGTATCTTAACCTATCAATGATCATTTCTTGGAATCCTTTCTTGTTTCCCTTTGTTTCTTTTCTTTCCCTTCCTCTACCTTCTATCTCTATCTTTCTCTTTGCTTCTAAAGATGATGCCTCTGATAAAACGGATGGTAAGATCATCTCACTCTGCTTCACAAGAAACAGCCTGCTTATGCTTTCTTTTCTTTCTCTTCTGTTCTTTTCCCTTTCCTCACTTCATCCCAGTCCATGTTATCTCCTTTTATTTGCCATGCGTGGCCACAGCGCCCCCTGCTGTCAGCCTTACACTCAACCCCCCCCCCTTTGTATCACTGTCCTCCTCATCACATCATAAATATAATTGATCACACCTCAAACCATCTTATGCTTTACTACAATTTAATCTTATTTGCAAACACCTGCATTAAACTGTTGCTCTAAGTTACTGAGGTTTTTCAATGACAATTGTTATGTGTTGCTTATTAGTTGGAAATGTGCTGTTTACAACATGCTCCTCCTTTGTCTGTCTGTAGGGACCAGGTCAGATAATGGTAAGACTGTAGTTAGTGGATGTCTTTGTCTTTGCTTTTTCGGGATGTTCTAGTAAAAACTTCTATTCGACATCCTGAGTTTGTAAATTTTCTAATTTAAAATCACAGATCCAACCTTATCATGCAATTCCATTATATCACTGATTGTTTTCTCAGTGGTCCATGTGACCCAGTGTTTGAACTGAGGAATGGCTTCATATAATAAAAATTGCAGTTAAGTGGATCATGTGATGCAATGCATAGGTTAAAGTGAGTAGTGTTAACAAAGTTGAGATGATAAATGGCTTAGTAGAGCAACAGCAAAAAGAAAACTGGCAACTATGTATGTAATCGATTCATCAGTTTAATATTTTTTCAGGCAGTTGGTCAATAAAAACTAATCTGCATCTTAATCCAATGTGGAAATAATCGTTCATTGCAGCTGTCTCACGCCTCATTTATTATCAAATGCAATAGTTGCCAGTTTCAAATCAAATCTTTCATGCTGGAAGATGGATAACTTTGGCTGAGAAGTAGTTTCAGATTTTAATATTTCCTCACTAAAACTGGGTTCTAGTCCACTGAAGCATCCCTGGTGTATTTATCTGTGTGTGCACCTGGCTGGGTGTAAATGCCTCCTTAGGGATCTGATATTTTGGCTCCCCACTTTAGTTGCTTTTCATCATTTTTAGTAGCTTCTTAAATTCTGGGCTGCAAACAAATTTGTGAGAGATGTGTTCGTGCAGGGCATCCTGTGTGGTTTTGTGTATTTTTACTGTCTTTCCTCCACACACATGCAGGTCGTGTACGCACGAAGCAGCCCCTCTCCACTGCCAGCAGCATGTCCAGCCAGGTGGACTCACGAGGACGTAGCCGCACCAAGATGGTCTCCCAGTCACAACGTATGTACCCCCTCCCAGGCCACCCTGAACACACAATATGACTTGAACCCTGCTATGAGTGTAACATCCTGGGTATTAAGTCCACTCGCAACATCACACGCACAACAACAGATATGGTGTGTGTGTGTGAGAGAGAGAGAGTTACCTCAGAGTGTGTGTTTGTAGTTTTTCAGGCTGGTATTGTGGAGTTTCTTCACGTGTTGCCGTCACGGTGACGATAAGCTCCATGTAAATGTTTTTGTGCCTTCAGGTTCCGACGAATCCGATTGCACACCAGGTATTCTGTCTGTGTGTCAGAGTCAGTGTGTATGTCTCTGTGTACCACAGTGGGAATGGTGGCCCACCCGCTATTGCTCTCATTTTGATCAAGGTCTTTTCTGTAAAGAGGATTGAGCGTGTGTGCGTGTGTATGTGTGTTAATTGGTGTGTTGTTTTTTCTCTGCATGCTGTGTGTCATCACTAAGGATGGTGTGGTGGACAGTTCATTTCTGCTGCACTAGCCTGGCTCTGGCTGTCATTCCAGTCATTTGAAATACTCATATACTGTAGGAAGTGTAACACAAGCCACTGAGCTGGCTACACTGTTGCTACACAAAAGCAGTTGTTACTGGACCTGCTTTTCTAGAAGACTTGCTGATAATATGCTACTTGTGGCTTGAGACAAGTTCAAAAGTGCAAAATGATTGGACCACAGACATTTGGATAAAAGACCAAATGCCAAATGTTGTCTGATCAAGAGTTCAAAGCCCAAACCTCAGAGAGTCTAACAGAGAAAATGGCAGCTGCACAGAGGGTTAGAATAATTTCTAATTGTGTGTGTGAGAGAGCTTGTGTGGATATTTTTAAGCATATTTTCTTTCAAGCATTTTTTTTCTCTCATTGTGAACAGGCTTCGCTTCATATCTTTATAACAGCTGTATCAACATGCACTGCTTATTCTGCAGCTGGTTCAGTGTGTGTGTTTGTGTGTTTTCAGCTAAGCATCGTCAATACGTTTTTCTCTTAAATAAATTGATTTATTTGATTTGAAGTGCTGCAGCTTTGCCTTCATTCTCAGTATGGAACACCAGGATGCGCTCCCATCGTACTCTGTGTTCTAACTCCCATGATGCTCTTTTTTTTTTTTTTTTCTTTTTTGGCGCTAACACCCCATAATTCATCTGGTTTAATCTGCTGTTCCTTCCCCCTCGCCTCTGCTTTTCCCTTCCTCCCAACCAATGGGCTTAATGGCTCAGGATCTCAGTCTGCTACCCCTGTTGGTGGTAAGATTATAACGCTACTTCTTTTTACCCGCTCTCTTTATCTTTACTGCCTTTCCCCTGTTGCTCTGACTCCCCTTTCCTTCACGCGCACCCAGAAAGGGCACCACAGTTTTCTCCCACTCTGGCTGAGGCATGCTGGGACTTGTAGGCACATGATGTCAACATGGCTGTTTTATGATCATGCTAAACACACTGCTTTGGGAGACTCATGTTTCTGCACTCTTATGTGTGCCTGGGTGTAGCTGAAGTATATTCTCCAGTGTGAAAGAAGCAAAGAGAGTTACACTATGAAAGACTGTCCCTATTAGCAGTCTGATCCATGAATCCATTTACAGCTTTAAAAACAAGTAAAAATTAAAAATCTGTCTGTAAAATCTCTCGTAGCCAATCAGTTGACAGTTAAACTAGTGTGAAATGATGATGATTTTCCTAGTTTCATCAAAGATTGACATTAACAGAAAATGATCAGGTGTCAGTGTGAGCTTCATGAGCTTCATGTATCTGTAATTGGAGAAGGATAAAGGACAGGAGTGCTGACTGGATAAAGAAGACAGCAAAGTATGATAAAGGTCATCATAGGGTCAGATTGTTTCAAATATTCCTCATATGATAAAACATAAATTCAATACATCACCATATGTTGTATATCAGTTAGGTTAAACTCTTGTTTATGTTGTATTATTCCCTCAAAAACCGGAGCAATGCCCAGTTATCTCTTTCTTGTCATTCAGATGGATGTATGTAGCTCTATGTCACTAGAAGCTAGTAGTACATAAAATAGAAAAGTACAGCTCATGTGTTGTGTGTGCGTGACCTTAGTTTTGGTGTGTCAGTGAGAGTGAGTGCAAGTCGGTCTGTTCTGTGCTCATGATGAATGAGTTCAGGTGCAGCTTCATGTGTCCAGCACTGGAGCTTGTTTCCCAAAAGTCTTTTCACAGTCATCGTAGAAAACTATACTCTGTGGGCTTTGCACACGGAGAGAGGATGTCATGGGGAGAAGAAATTGAGACCTCTGTTACCAGAAGTCCTCATTTTACACAAAACACTCATATCATTGCCCTGTATCTCTAAAACGAGGGAAGAGCTGTGAAATTTACACTGTCCAGTGCACTTTCCTCTGATTGTGGTTTTCAACTCCCCTCGCCCCAAGAATCCTCTCTTCACTGATGTCAGACACTGTGAAGTTCTGTCTATTTTTACTGTACTTACTGTGTTACAACATTTACCAAAAGTGTGTGAAAACTTGTGCCACTAAGTAAAGGAAAATAGCAGCCAGCCGTCTTCATCAGTTGTATGTGTAGAAACCTTTTCTTTGATACAGTCCTCACATCAGAGGGCGACTGACTGATTTTCTGTGTATCTTTCATTATGAGAAGCCACATGTTGTGACTATGGTTCTGACTTCACTTTCTCCTTTTCTTTCCACATCGTCCTCTCCTCTCTCTGCGTCCCGTGAAGCCGGCAGCC
>OMNW01034544.1:0-11681 GCA_900303245.1 Selene dorsalis | reverse complement strand
ATTTTTTTTTTATATATAAATATATATATATATACATTCTGCTCCAGGATGTCGAACCTTCTTCTGGAATCGCATGCTTCCGCCCGTTCAGTCGACAACCATTTCTCTCAGTTTCACCATCGTCCATTGGTTTTCTTTATTTAGCTCTGCCCCTGCTTTTTGGGGACACGAATGCGTTCTCTTGCGTTTAATGTCAATCATACTTTCTCCTCCCCCAAGTGCCACCTGCAATGTCACCTAACAAGCCATCACATCAACTTACAGGGTTGGCTCATGGGAAATGTACTGTGTGTGTGTGTGTGTGTGCTGAGTAAATGTCAGTGGACGGATGATGACCAGAGTGAGGACCATGGATAGTGGATCATCAGTGGACAAATGAGAAATGAGTGGGGGAGTGTGCAGACTTTTATTTTGAAGTTTTTTTTTAACATGTGTCCCCTGTTGTCCACTCGTCTGTCCCCTCTGTCTTTCCTACTGTCTGTCTCTCTCTTCAGGGTCAGGGTTTGGTATCAGTCAGTCCAGTCGTCTCTCTTCTTCTGTCAGTGCCATGAGGGTCCTCAACACGGGCTCAGACGTAGAAGAAGCTCTCGCAGACGCACTGGTATGAAAACACACACACAACCCAAAACATGTATATAAAAAAAAAACACACAGAAACTCTGTTCACATTCCAGTTTGCTGTCAGCATGTGCAGCTCACACTGCCTGGAATGTGTCTGTGTGTTAACTAACCCCTCATTCTACCTCTGTTTAACGCTGTCAGCTGTTGGGAGACATGCGGTCCAAGGTCAGCCTCCTCTCCTGCCTCTTACCTGCGTGATGTGTGTGTGTGTGTGTGTGTGTGTTAGTGTGTGTTCTAGAGATGCACGTTTTCTTCATGTGCCTTTGATTACTCTTGTTTAAACTTGTTTTAATTTCACACTCTTTTCGTCTCTCCCGCAGAAAAAGCCAGCACGGCGGCGGTACGAGAACTACGGCATGTACTCCGATGACGACGCCAACAGTGACGCATCCAGTGCCTGTTCAGAAAGGTCCTACAGCTCCCGAAATGGAGGAGCCATCCCCACCTACATGAGGCAGACAGAAGACGTGGCTGAGGTTAGCAACAGCAGAAAACCACCAGCCTCTGTCCAGGCAGCCTCCTCCACTGCCATTTCTGTATCAGGTTCAATAGTCCAGTATGATCTCTTTGTTTGTGTATGTGTATAAAAGTCTTAACAGGCCTTTGTACGTGTGTCTGTATTTGTGGGTTTTCCAGGTGCTGAATCGCTGTGCCAGTGCCAACTGGTCTGAGAGGAAGGAGGGGCTGTTAGGCCTCCAGGCATTACTGAAGAATCAACGCACCCTCAGGTCAGTAACACAAGAGGCACATTGTATTTTATTTTAGTTTAGTTTTTAATTTTAATTTTTATTCTTTTTTGATTCTATTCTTATTCTGCTTTTCTAACTAGTCAGTCAGTTTTTTTTGCAACACAAAATTTCCCTCCGGGGATCAATAAAGTAATTCTGATTCTGATTTTGTTCCTGTTGTTTATCTCCAGTCGGGTAGAGCTGAAGAGACTGTGTGAAATCTTCACCAGGATGTTTGCAGACCCTCACAGTAAGGTATGAGTGCATGTAGCGCAAGTACTCGCACAAAGACACGCAGCACTCATTTACACTGTCATGCCACAGTTCGTGTTTCACCCATAGTATACTATGACTCTTTTTTTTTTTGTTTTGTTTATCCTACCATCCTTCACTGTACCGGATTCTGCCAAAACAAGAGAATTATTCCATCTGTTTGTTAATGCACCCACAGACACACATCAACAATCACAGATATTAAATGTAGTCACTTAAACAACTTTAGAGATAAAAGTCTGGATAAACAGGTCCCATTACCTTCTAGACACAAATGTATATCCACTTAAACATAAACACAGGCATGCAGAGCGTGCGACAGACTGTTCTCTAACAGCATGCCACGCCTGAGTTTGCGTGTGACCTCACACACTCTCCGCCGTTCCTGTGGGATTTGCTCTGTCACTGTCCCGCAGCCAACCCGCTGGCTGCGCTCACTGCATTCACTGGCACTCCCCTCTCTTTCCTCCTTACCTGCAGTCTGAGGCGACAAAACACTCACCGCACACGCACTCACAGACACACACACACACAACCTACGGACACACACATGCGCACAAATGTTTGGGCTGCCAGCTCCTCTCTCTGACTAACCAGCTGCGGTTCGCCTTCTCTAACACTGCCACCTGTCTCTCGGCGTTTTTGAGTGCCCGCCGCCTCACACATGCCGTAAGGTGTGTGAGCGTCTCCCCTTTCCCTCGTTTGACGTTTGACGATTTGATGAATTTCAGCGAGACTCCGGCAGGGTGTACGGCACGGCAGAATCCGGTATAAGCTCAGCCTCCTTCAAGGTACTGCATCTCACCGTGAATCTCTCTCCTGCCTTTATCTTTTTGTCCCACACTGCTCCCACTTCCTCTTCTCATCTCCCTTGTTTCTCCACTTTGATTTCTTTTTTACTAGTGTGCACACAACATCTCCTCAGATTTTTCACTTTGTGACCTGGTTGAAGATAATTCAGTGTTTTTACAGGTTTTCTCGTGCAAGTCTGTAGTGTACGCTCAGCAGCAACAGCACATGATTTGTCAGGATGTTAACAGATGTGTCTTTCTTTCCCTCATGCCAACCCACTGTGGAACTCTCTGTAGAGAGTAAGTCCGACCAGTCAGTGTTAGTGTGCTTGATTTTTGTGTTTTTGAATAATCTGCTTCATTAATCTGATTGGGTGACCGGTTACCATGGCAACATCATAACACTCACTAACCTTCCTCACACAGTGTTGCCTGTAACTATACTGAAATCAACCACTGGCACGTGGAGAAAGTCACCACACCGCCTGATTGGTGTTAACTAATTCCTGTTATTGTCTGTTTTCTCATTGTGGTCTTATAATATTAACTCTCTTATTAATTTGGGTGATATAAATCTTATTGGTGATTGGGAACTAAAGGGGGTGCTGCAGTGATGAGTGAATAACCACTAACTTGACAATGGGAACTAATGCTGCTCTCACAGAGAGAAACTGTAAATGCAGGTGTACTGTGTGTGTGTGTGTGTGTGCATGTGCATGAAAAAGGGGAATTGTTCAGTGGCTTCATGTCCCTTTGCGTAACCCCAACACTGTGTGTGTGATTCTAGGTTTTCAGCATGTTCCTGGAGACGCTAGTTGACTTCATCATGGTCCATAAGGAAGACCTGCAAGACTGGTTGTTTGTCCTGCTCACACAGCTGCTGAAGAAGATGGGAGCTGACCTGCTGGGCTCCGTACAGGCCAAAGTTCAGAAAGCCCTCGATGTCACACGGTTGGTGTCGGTCATACATTAGACATGTATATGACTAAATATCAACACAAGTCTGCACATACAGTTGAAGAAAGTTTGTGTATGGCAGTTCAATATGATCCTCAGGAAAAGTGTGTGACAAAAAAGGTCAGAGGTCCAACTCTTTTCAGGGCTTTTGAAAGCCCAAAAGGTTTTGCTATTAGAGTACATGTTGAATATACAGGACTGTGCAGAAGTGTGAATACTTTAAAAAACAATGACTCAGTGACTCCGTGATGTTGACATCAGGACTCTGGGAACCAGACCATCTGTGGACTGTCACTCTGAAACTGTAATGTGGATTTCTGTTTTTTCTTGCAGGGAGTCTTTCCCTAATGACCTCCAGTTCACTATTCTCATGAGGTTTACTGTCGACCAGACACAGACGCCCAACCTCAAGGTAAATGACAAGTTAATTCAGTATGTGTGTGTGTGTGTCTCTCTCTTTGTGTTGATGTGTGTGTATATATGTGTATGTTAATATGAGAACGAAAGCTGATGTGTGAAGGTTTAACTCAAGGTTGGATGGATAAGAAGGAAGCTGGGAATTCAGAGATGCTGTAACTATGGTAAATGTTGTACTGATATGACCTCATAC
Organism: Selene dorsalis; assembly: GCA_900303245.1. Lineage (NCBI taxonomy): Eukaryota > Metazoa > Chordata > Actinopteri > Carangiformes > Carangidae > Selene > Selene dorsalis. Next base: position 7,701 of record OMNW01034544.1, on the reverse strand, counting down.
CTGCCCATGCTGGCTCCTCCTCCCAACCCCCACAAAACCCTGAATCCCGGGCTGTGATTGGATAGCGGTTGATGAAGCCGCTCCACTGGCTTTTTGCTCTGCTACAGTGTGGACTCTTTCTTCAGGCTCTCCTCCTCTAACTCCTTTTCCTTAACTCACACTTCCTCTCGCTCACTAACCTGATTGACCAACTCCTCACCTCACTTAGCCCTCTACCTTCCCTTCTCCTCAGTTTCTGGTCATGATCCTTAACCCCTCCTCACTCCTCCTCACTCCCTCTTACCCTTTGTATCTCTCTGTTGCTCTGCCTCCCCCCTCTCCCTTTCCTGCTCAATGTTTAACCCTATTCTTCATCCTTCCTTTCACTCCTCCTTATCACTCTGCTTTTCTCCCTTGCAACAAGTCTTGGGCAATGAAAGATGATATCAGCATCCCAATTTCACAATTTTCTTGGCACAAATGTAATTATCCTAAAAGGTTTTTCTCTCACAAATTTCAGTTTCATACTACAGTTTAAATCATAGTTATGAAACACTTACTGTGGCACAAAGAATATTTGAGGAAATCCAAAATATAGCTCGCTGTTAAAAGTCTCTGTTCAGCCCTCATCACAGTTTATGGCAAAGCAATAATAATAATATAAAATGTGAGACATTAGAAATATGTTTACAGGCAATGGTGCAAATCGATAAGAACCAGCACTGTATGCCAGTGCTGGACTTTTAGAAATATGACAAAGGATTTATCTGATAATGTATTTTCCTTTTACCCATGATAAAAGTGTAACACAAACATCATTAGATCATTGATGTTGAGCATTTCAGCAGGGCAGTGGTCATTATCAGCCTATAAACTGTTGCATGAAGCCTCATAAACCATCATTTGATGTCAGCACATTAGCCGTTACAGTGGTTTGCTGCCATCATGTGGCCTAAACAGTTGCATAGTGTACTTGCAGATTTTGAGAATGGTTAAATTACACTGCTGCCCAAGCCCATGTTCCAGTTTTCTCTCTCCTCTTTAACTCTCTGCATCATCCCTCCCTCCTCTTCTTCTCCCCCTCTTGTCTCCCCCTGCCATTCCCTGTCCTCATCTCCCTGTCTCTCTCCGTTGATTGACGCGGTGCTTCTCCTCTTTCTCTCTGAAGCCTGTACGGAGCTCGTGTTGCGGGCGAGGGCGAGGCAGGGGAGGGTCCGGGGTAAAATTGTTCCCCCCCAGAGCGCGCCGCCACGCCTGCTCTCTAGACGAGCAGGCCGCAGCCTGGAGCCAGTCCTCCCAGGTCAGTGCGCTCCGGGGGGAGCAATTATATGGCGCGCACGATGCTGCTAAGTGATTTGGAGGAGGCTCTGGTCCTTGAGGTGCATATGTTAGTGAGACGGAGAAGGAGGAAATGATTGAGGAGGAGGGCAGGAGTCAGTTGTTGTGGCGTTTCGGAGCCTGCAGTGAATGTTTGCATTTATTGGTTCATTTTGTTTTGTCATCACTTTTATGTTGACTGATTTTTCTCCATCATACAGCATGTCCATGAATGCACTCTGATTTTCTCACACTGATTCATCACACCGTTTGATTTTCAGACCTGCAAGAGATGCACAATCTGCTGTGGTTGTTCATGCTGACTGTGAACCTGTGGTCACTTTTTCATGTGTGTGCTTGTGGCTCTGTTCATGTGTGTTTGTGTGTTATTACTGTTTACGTATTTTCAGGTGAATATTGGCCATGCAGTTTTATTATTGACCAGGTTATCTAATGGTTTTTATGTGCATGTATGTGTGTCTGTGTGGCAGGTGAAGGTGGCCATTCTCAAGTACATTGAGACGCTGACGTTACAAATGGATGCTCCAGACTTTGTGAACTCCAGCGAGACTCGGTTGGCCGTCTCCCGCATCATCACCTGGACTACTGAACCCAAGAGCTCTGACGTCAGAAAGGTATTGACACGTCTTCTGCGATTCAAATATTCTGCGTTTCCAAAGTCAAAAGCCACTTTGACTTTTCCTGCTCCCCCCAGTTTATCCCCATCTTATTAGCATCGCTGCCTTCTTTGGTTCACACAAGTCTTGTATGTTGTGTGTGTACCAGGCAGCCCAGTCGGTGCTCATCGCCCTGTTCCAGCTCAACACCCCAGAGTTCACCATGCTGCTCGCAGCTCTGCCCAAAACCTTTCAGGACGGAGCCACCAAGCTGCTTCAAAACCACCTGAAGAACACTGGCAACGCTGCACAGGTGAACAGCACACACTCACTGAAGGCTCTCAGTTGTGTCACTAGTTGAGACAACAAAAGGCTGTTGATCATTATACTGCAACATGAATGCTCCACTTCATTGTGTCAACTTGTTCTGGTCACCTCCTCAGGCACCAATGGGCAGCCCTCTGACGCGCCACACCCCTCGATCTCCAGCCAGCTGGTCCAGCCCGGTCACTTCCCCCACCAACACATCCCAGAACACCCCCTCACCAAGGTATTGCACACACTTGTCTTAATCGCACCTTCACTCAACAGGATCCATAAAAATGGGAAATCCATCCACCAATCATTGACGAATCAGCATGAACACAAGACAAGATGTGCACTTTAGTAAAAAGAAAAAGAAACACTACAGGCGGTTATAAACTAAACCGCTATCAGACACAGTTTGACTTGTGGTGTCCTCTAGGATCTTTATTTCTCTTCTTAACCCCTTTTTCATAACATTGTGTTTTTAATAAAGTTGTAATTTAGAGCTTTCACTAAATGTTACACATATTCACAACCAGCACAACCTCAGCTAATTATACATGCATCAAGTATTAGAGCAGTAAAACAGCCCACGACACAAAAACAACACACTGGATTTTTGAAAGTTGCATATCATAACAAAGAGGAAATTTATTTGGTTGTGGAGGGATAATGTGAAATTTGGAAGCGTGTACATTGCAACAGACCTGACAATGCACAATTATTTATATTTTATAAGAACTGTTTTGTAATCAGAAATACTGGTGATTTGTTCCACTTATTGTATTTATCACAAACACATTCAATCTAAATTTGCTGCAGAAAAGTTAACGTCACACCCCATGAGGAATATAACAATATAGTGTATGATCTTCAGCAGCGCTGTTAGACAAGACTGTACATTTTGCCCATTTTTCCTGTGTGTGCAGTGCTTTCGACTACGACACAGAAAATATGAACTCAGAAGACATCTACAGCTCGCTGAAAGGAGTCACTGAGGCCATCCAGAACTTCAGCGTCCGCAGCCAAGAGGACATGAATGATCCGCTCCAGCGGCGGGACGGAGAGGAGGTGAGCAGAAGAGACAGAGAGATTCTGTATGTGCTGATGTGTGTATGCATTTATACAGCTTCAGTACAGGTGTGTATCAAGGCCGATATGGAACCATGAGAGCTGTACTAAAAAACTCATGATTCAAAGAAACTATTTCACAATTATGAATAGTGTGCTTTGTTTTACATGTTATTTTATGTGACGTTTTTTCACTAGAATAAGATGGAAAATGAAACATTGACAGGTGATTGTGTGAGCAGCCAAAATTTGCAATCATTGTCATGGTGTTTAGGAGCGGGAGGAAGAAGAATTACAGAGACAACAATCTGTCAAAACATAGTAACAAAAAAAAGAGCAGAGGTGCTAAAGAACTAGTTCATAGAGTGCAGCTCCGTTGCCAACATGAAACCTAATCGACTATGATTCTGTGTTGATAATATTTTTTACAGTGTTATGCAACAAGGACGTGGAAACTGAAACTCTTTAAATACTGGCATCTTGTAAAAATCCTATTTTAACACAATCAGCCACATGACATTTGCGCTGGTATATGATTTCAGCAGTGTAAAAATGTCAAAGTAATGATTTAAATGCGTGGTTCAAAGAATATGCAAACAAGATCTGACAAAACATTCTCTGCCAAGTTCCGCTCCCTATGACAGTTTTTGATACTTGATGCTACTGACACTTTTCATTTCAAGCTGAGAAGGTGACAGATTCTCATTCTGAGACATTGTCCTGTTTCACCACGTTTCCCAAAAACTAAAACACACACACACAAACTTGGCTACCCACATGTGCTGTATATCACTCTGATATCTGATCCACCCAGTAATATCCGTCTGTAGAGAGCGAGCTGAGAGTCAGACATTAAAGTGTTTATGGGACTGATGACTGTGAATTTTATCCTCTACAGCTACTGATAAAATCTTGTTTATTGTTTGTTATGAACCGGGCTGCCACAGAAGCTTCCCTTTAAATATTATAATAAGTGCTTATACTCGGCTATTTCAGTCCAACTTTATGACTTGAGACGTCACGGCAAGTCTTTTTGCAGACCCTCACAACAACCACAACCCCGAGGACATGCTGTTCTCTAGTACAGTGGTGTGACCTCTTGACATTTACCCCATGAGATGGATCTGAAATCTAACCATCCCACATGTCACCAGCCTGCCAATCACAGCGCACCTGACTCAACAAACCACCACTGAGACATTTAAACGTTAAGTGGTAAATATAAACAGAAACAAGACCACGTTAAACCCTCACACCATCACTCTGCTCTTCTTCTCACCTGGTTGACTGTGCGCTGGCCTTTTGCAGAACTGCCTTGTTTTAAATCCCAGCAGAGGAGCAACAATGCTGCAGGAAAAGAAAACTGAACCCAAAATTTCACCACCATGTGCCTTAAGTGGTCCAGAAGATCGTATCGGAAAAATGAAACTGATTCTTTTTGGTGTTTTAACAACATCTCTACCATGTGAAAGCAGGATAGAGCCCAGGGTTTTAGGTGCTGCACACCTGCACTGCTCCTCATGATGGTTTTTATTTATTTCATTTATATGCCAAAAATTAAGGTAGATTTTTCTCATATGGATTTACACACTGTTAGACATACCACACTGTCTGTCCTTTGGCCCTCAGCTCTTATTTACAGAACAAAATGCCTCTTTGTTGTCCTGTTTGTACTTGTTTGTTGTTATTCATGCCAGAAGAAGACTCAAAGAGCAATACTGAATCAGCTGTCAGTTCAGTGGAGTAAACTCTGTTTTGGATTTTGCTCCACAATCCGTGGTCAACAAAACATGTACAATGAATCATTTTCTGTTCTGTTGGTCAATATAACTTCATGTTTAGATCTCTTGGTTTATTTCTAACAGAGTCATTTTGAAAAAACGGTCAAAGTGAAAAGCATCTTTCATCTGTTTTCTTTGAGTCTAAACGAATGAACCAAACTGCAGATGTGAAAGTAAAGATTTTAAAGACTAGGCCTCTCTAACATTAGTTTCTATGTCTTGCAGGGAGGCAGCGGGACAGACGGCCGAGTGTCAGACTTGATGGACGGTGGCCGCATGGCTCTGGACAACAAGACTTCCCTCCTCAACACCCCACTGCTGTCGTCCAGCCCCCGGGGTGCCCGCGAGCACTTCTCCGACTCCCCCTTTAAACACAGCCGCAAAGACACCAGCATGGACGACTCTGAACATCTCACCGATGGTACACAAAGACACTGCAGAAAAAAACACAGGCACAAGCACGGACCATAAAAACAAAAATACAATGACACGTTTTCTTGTCTACTGTGTCCCAACAGACAGCAGCCTGGACCAATCGGAGCTGGTGGCTGAGCTGCTGAAGGAGTTGTCCAATCACAACGAGCGCATCGAGGAGAGGAAGGCAGCGCTGTGTGAGCTGCTGAAGCTTATTCGCGAAAACACTCTGCAGGTGTGGGATGAACATTTCAAAACCATCCTGCTGCTCCTGCTCGAGACGATGGGCGACAGAGAGGTAGCCACATTCACTCTGAGCCTGTAATGACACTGTGCAAACAGCCCCAAATCCCTGTCTTTTAAACAAGAATCTTTTCCATCCTCTTAGCATGTGATCCGAACACTGGCTCTGCGGGTTCTCAGGGAGATTCTCAGCAAGCAGCCCTGGAGGTTCAAGAATTATGCAGAGCTCACCATCATGAAGGCCCTGGAGTCTCACAAAGACCATCACAAGGAGGTACATTTAAGCAGACACACAGAGTCACTTAAAACCAGTTTTTATGATGAGAACTTCAGAGCTGCATGAAGAGATGGAACAAAAGTTGCGTTGTAGTTTATATGTGGAATTGAAATCAATAAAAACTTATTTATCTGTCCCAGGATAATCAAACCGCTAGATACACTCACTTCAGATGAGCAGAGCTGACCTAGAAAAAAACATGACCTCAACCCAAGTTAATCCATTTAATTCAAGAATGACATCAATATAATGTTTGATTAACGTGTTCCTGCAGGTGGTTCGAGCGGCAGAGGAGACAGCAGCCATGTTGGCTCTGTCCATCAGTCCAGATCAGTGTATCAAGGTGTTGTGTCCCATCATCCAGTCAGCTGACTACCCCATCAACCTGGCTGCCATCAAGATGCAGACCAAAGTGGTGGAGAGGATTCCCAAAGAGGCTCTGATCAGCCTGCTGCCTGAGATAGTGCCAGGACTCATTCAGGTACCACACAACACTAACACCCTATCTTCATTTAAGCCACACATTCATGCACAAACACTTTGTCTGACTCCCTTTATCACCCACTTTATCTGGTTGAGCAGGGTTACGACAACTCTGAGAGCAGTGTGAGGAAAGCTTGTGTGTTCTGCCTGGTGGCTATTCATGCAGTGATTGGAGAGGACCTCAAGCCGCACCTCAGCCAACTGTCCAGCAGCAAGGTGACCTGACCTTAGTGTTTTAAAATGTGCACACCTAAAACCTGTACTTCCTATGTCATGTAACTGTTTAAGATCTTTTTTAAACAGGTTGAAATCTGATGTGTCATGAGTTTAACGCTTAACATGTGCAGCATCACATCACGGTTTCACAGCCTTTTATTTTCTGGAACACTTCTTCTTTGTACTGAACCATACATATTAATTCAACCTGAATCTGCTGTTATTGATAGATTTGACAGATAGATATTTAAGAATATGCAAAACCACAAAAAGTATCAAAATACAGATTAAAGGATGGTTTATTTAATCAAAATTAGATTCATCCCAACCTCAAGTACCACCAACAGTAGTCACAGCAACAGTCATGTGACAGATATGTACTTGGACATAAAGTAAAAAATATACCACATATGGTTGAAAACTTGAAAAAAAAAGTTAGTCCTAGCAGGGTCAGCCATAGATGCAAAGTGTATTTACTTAAAAATATGAAGATCCTGCATAATGCCAGCTGGGTAGCAGGAGGAACACACCTTTGATACACATTATGTAACCTTCAGCGATAAACATTAACACCTCCACCCTCTGTTCTGTTCTTTTTTTTTTCTGTCTGTAGCTGAAGCTGTTGAATCTGTACATCAAGCGTGCCCAGACCGGCTCCGGCGGCAGCGAACCCCCAACCGAGGGTCTATAGGAGACACAGCGCCCTCCCACAGGGCAACCACAGAACTGCAACTCTGCCCACCAAACATAAAACATTTGCTCATGTGCTCACATCCACACAGACCCGAGAATAAAAACAGACATGTTAACACTCTTTCACAGGATCCGACTGCTTTACATCTACATGTTCGCTTGCACTCTGGACAGCAGAGTGACACACACACGCCTAGGTACACACAGTCCTTACACATTTACTGCCACATGGCAAAGATGGGGGTTGTGGCGCAGAGGGGAGGAGTGTTGTAGTTCTCCTGACTCGACACTGAGGATCCACTCT
>OMNW01034543.1:5824-19190 GCA_900303245.1 Selene dorsalis | reverse complement strand
GCCGTGTGGCTGCAGGTTCTTGTTCCAACCAATCAAGAACACACAGTTTGACCAATCAACTGTCTGAAGACTGAGATCAGTTGATTAAATGAGTCAGGTCTGGTGTGCTGCAGCTTGGTTGGAAAGAAAACCTGCAGCCACATGGCCCTTTGTGGAATAGTTTGGAGATGCCTGCTTTAGACTCAGAACTGTTGGTCTTGACTCAGGACTGTTGGTCTTGACTCAGAACTGTTGGTCTTGACTCAGAACTGTTGGTCTTGACTCAGAACTGTTGGTCTTGACTCAGGACTTGATACTTTAGACTCAAAACTGTTGGTCTTCACACAGGACTGTTGGTTTACATTCAAGACTTTGTGTTGGAAAAAATGTCTTTTAAGAGCACATGTCCTGAGCTCATGTGAGTTGTAGATAAAATCTTGATGATTTCCAGTGCAGCTGTTTCCCAGCTGCTCTGTGCTGCCACCTGGTGGTTAATCTGCTGACTTAGATATCAAGCAGCTGAGTTCTGCCTGAGAAGGGTGTTTAGTTATTTCTAATATAAACATCTTGGATTCCGAGCTTTGGGTTACTTAAGTACCTCCAGTTTTTTCAGTTGGAATTTGAACTTGATGGGGTGTTTGTGATGATAGAGCTGACTGAGAACTCAGAAAATCCAACTTCTAAGTTCTAATGGAAACCACAGTGACACAGGAGTTAACATGAGTGTTTGTTTCCACCTCTGGAGACAGATGTTGGTGATTAAAGGCATGGACTTTGATGAACTCAGTGATTCTTCTAGACTGGTAAGCAAACACCTGCTAACGCTTATTATGCAGGAGCAGCAAAACTTACAAGTGGCTCTTCAACATAAAATGTCTACATCTCAGCAGCTGCTTCACACAGATAATAATTAAAACTACACAGAGTTTTATTTTAAACGACTGTTTTTCCACTCACAATCTGGACTTTTTACTCTTGAAAGATCATCAGCTCCCCATGAGCCAATAGCCGAGGTGGTGGCCTGGCCACTGTGTTCAAAGGTAAGTTCAGTTGCAGAACAGTCAAACTCAAAAGCTATTCTAGCTTTGAATTTCAGCCGTTTGTGCTGGATAGTACATGTCCCACCCTGTGGGACGCCCTACTGCCCACCAAAATCTAACAAGGACTTCATTTCTGAGTTTTCTGAGTTCTTAGCTGACATCCTGCCAAAATTCGACAAATTTTAATTTGTGGGGACTTTAACATCATTATCTGTTGCCCTTCCAATCAGTTGGGAAAAGATCTCTCTAATCATTTTTACTTCTTTGACCTCACCCAATTACTAAAAGGCCCAACTTGTCACCTCAGCCACACATTGGATTTAATTATTACCCATAGGCTCTCGTGTCTGTCAAAGAAATTTCTGTCACTCTTTCTTCTTCCCTTCTCTGACCACCTCCCCATTTTCTTAGATCTTACAGCTTCTTCATCTAAACCAAAGCCCCTCCTGCTTCCCTCCCACTGCCTCGTCACCTCGTCATCTACAGCTAGAGGATTTGAAGCAGCCTTTTTAAATAGTGACTGTTTACCATGAAAGGCCTGTGTTCTCCCCTCTCTATGGACAGTTTTATCTCCTCTTTTCATTCCACTTGCTCCACAATCCTTCCTTCAGAACTACATCCTCCAGATCCAAAGTAGACTGAATGACAGTACACATACTCTTAAGCAATGATGCAGACAAGCTGAACGCAAGTGGATGGAGGACAAATCACCTGTGTCTCTATGCGTACCTGGAGGGACATCTGGCAGGGTGTTATTCAGTAGTATCAGTTCTGTTATAAATCCTTCCACCACTGCCCCAACAGATATCTCAACCATGACCTGTGAAAAGTTTCTGCACTATTTCATTGAGAAAGTCGAGCCCATCAGGCAAAACATCATTGTAAAGAGTGGTGTGTTCAATGTTGGTGATGATCTGAGTTCCCCCTCTGAACACTGCTGTGTTTGACATCTTTGAACCTATCTCTCTCTCCCTTCTCTCTTAGGTGGTGCAGCAGATGAAACCTACCAACTGTCCCTCAGACATTGTCCATGTTAAGGTGTTAAAAGAGGTTTTTAATACTGTTGGGCCTCCTCACCTTCATTAACTTCTGTCTTAGCTCTGGTTCTCTCCCTGCTGTGCTGTGGTTAGACCCTTTCTCAAAAAACCTCACCTTGACCCTTTGGTCTTATTTAAGGCTTATCTTATCTTCAGGCCTGTCTCTCATTTGCCTTTTTTTTATCTAAAGCCTGGAAAAAGTTGTTTTTATTCAACTGCAGCACTTTTAACCATAATTGAAAAATTTCTGTCTGGTTTAATATCCCGTCATAGCACCAAGTCGGCCCTGCTGAAAGTTCACAATGACATTCTTCTCTCAGTTGACAATAGAACTCCAGTCATACTAGTGCTCCTAGCTCTTACAGCTGCCTTGGATACAGTCAACCATTCAATCCTCATCTCCTGCCTGTCCAATTATGTAGACATTCAGGGATCAGTCCTCAATGGTTCTCCTCCTACCTCAGTAACAGATCTTTCTCTGTAATGGTTGGTGACAGCTCATCCTCCCATGCCCCCCTCCTCTGTGGTCTCCCGCATGGTTCCATTCTTGGCCCTATCCTCTTCTCCCTGTATCTGCTGCCTCTAGGAAATATCATTGCTAGTCACCACCTTCATTTTCAATGCTATGCTGACAATCTACCTCCCCATTATACCCAATCTCTCAGTTGCTGTAAGCTCTCTCTCAAAGTGTTTAGATGACATAAATCAGTGGCTGACTCAGAATTTTCTACATCGAGACTAATCCAGAATGGAGGGTATTGTGGTTGGCAACTTTAGTGGGCTTGACAGTGAACGGTCCAATTCCAGCTAATTCTTCCAGCTAAGACTTTTAACTAACATTAAGCCTTTCCTGAGCAGGCTGGACCTGGAGATGACAATCCATGCTTTTATCAGTTCAGGATTGGACTACTGTAATGCTCTGTACATTGGTGTCAAACAGTTCTCTCTCTCCCGCCTCCAATTTCTACAGAACACTGTCACATGCCTTTTAACCGGATCTTCACGGCACAATCACATCACTCCTGTCCTACACTCTCTCCACTGGCTTCCTGTTAAGTTCAGGATTGTTTTTAAGCTTTTAATGTTTGTTTTGAAAGCTGTCCATGGTCTCGCCCAATCCTAATTGGCCGAGTGCCTGAAAGTCCATCAGCACCCCAGAGCTCTTTGCTGGTCAGACCAAATGCTTTTGGAAGTCCCCATGACTTGGCCCCCATGGCTTTCACTGTGGCTGCTCCTAAGCACTGGAACACTTTACCACCAATGACCTGCCGCTTTTTTAAGTCAGTAATCTTAAAACGCTTTTATTCAGGATGGCTTTTAACATTGAGTGATGCTGTGACATCTTCCTGTTTTTACGTTTTGATTTTATTATTGTTCAATGTTTTAATTGTCTCTATGTTTGTATTATTCTTGCTGTGTTCTTAAGTTTCAATTTTTTATTTTATGTAAAGCACTTCATCATTTTAGATGCTCTAAAGTGCTCTATAAATAAACTTTGATTCGATTAGACACATGTTCAGAGAAGAAGCATCAGTTTCCATCAGTGGTTTGTTTATTGCTGGTTTTACATTTATAAATAAAAACAGATGTTGAATTAAGTCACAACAAAAGACAAGCGACTGTGTGTAGTTTACTGGCTCCATGATATGTGGGATTTCTTGGTAATGAAGTCCTCTCACTGACAGCAGGTCTATTTACAAAAACACCCTGTGTTTATATCGACAGCTACGTTTGTTCAGAGCAAATAAAGTTAACTTTTATACTTTTTTTTTATACTTCGTTTCCTGCTCTAGATACAACACACACACACACACACACACATTCTGTGTGTGTCTCCTACAGGTGGGAAGGCAAAGCAAGGCAGTTTTATTTGTATAGCCCGTTTTTACAAATAGTTTGTCTCAAAGGGCTTTACACAGCATCATGACAACATCCTCTGCCCTTAGACCCTCAGGTGAACACCAGAACAACCCTAATGCTCTGAAACTGACACTGAGACTATCTTTGTACATAAAAATAAAACAGATGCTGCTCTGTCTGTTGCTGTTGAGGGGACACATCACCATTAGAGCTGTGACAATTACTGTCATCATTATAATCTTCTGATCTTTTTCTTGTTTTTTTGTTGTTGAGAAAACTCCTTAAACTCCGTCATCTACTGACACATATCGTAAAATCCACTCTGAAATACGCCCTGTACCAGAGATGCTGCTTCATCCTCAGTCAACAGCTGCTGTATGACTTGGTCCGCCGTATCCCATAATCCACTGCGTTCAGTCCTTTAACAGTGCAATCCATCTGACTCTGGGGTCGTCAGCTCTGGACTTGTTGTTTTGGGGTTAAAGGCTGATCAGACTGACCTGCCACCTAGTGGAGAAATTGAACTATAATGTAGATGAGTGACGTTCAGCTACAGGGGGAATCCACCTGGTGAAATTTGTTGCCACAGGGTTGTAGACAGACCACAAGGCTAGCATGCTAACAACTTGACAATAGAGCTCACACTCACTGTGGCTGAGCTGGATGTTCAGGACGTCCTTCATGTCCTGATGAGATATGTAGTCCCTCCACTGGGTTCACCTCCCCTGATGCTAACACACAACTTCCTATATCAACATGTTTCCTGTGGTGTCTTTAACCTGCTTCAATCTGGTGCTGCCAGCATCAAACCTGTGACAGTCTGGAGACTTTTACTTTTACTACTTTGGCATCAAAATAGATAAAATAGACAAATATAGAGATGCTGATTTCAGCATGTGCATTGCAGAGAAACTTTGACTAAAGTTTCTCAGAAAGGAAAAACAAAACAAAACATAAAAAGTCCAATTTCTCTATTTCTACTTCCTCTTGTTTCTTTGGACTTAGCAAAAAAGAACAAACAAAGTATTTGCCAAGAAAGATGAATAAAAGCAGATGAAGCATTAAAAGCTTATTTTTCCTTGGAGCCACTGCCTCCTCATTGTGAAGAGGGTTAAAGTCTCATCATTGTGAACACGTGAGATGTTCAGAGTCAGTGACGTCCCTGCTTCTTCTTAAAGATCTTGTTGAAGGCGTGTCTCCGCCGGCCGCCAGATGACTCACTCTCCTCACCTCCGTTCTCCGCCACCGGACTCCTCCTGGCCGGCGGCTGGACGCCCGTCCCCGGGCTGCTGCCCAGGGAGCCGGATGAGGCAGAGGTGGAGAAGATGACGGGGCTATCTGTGGTGTCGGAGGAGATGCAGAGGGAGCGGGTGGAACAGGAGGAGGCGAGGACCTCAGCGGGGCCCCTCAACTCCCCAAGGCTGGAACTCTTCTCCAGGCCCCCTCCTCCTCCCCCTGTGAGCCCAGAGCCCTGGCCCTGCTGGGGGTGGAGCCTGGACGACAGGAGGAAGGGCTTGGAATTATACAAGCCTCGTGATTCGCCGGGCAAGAGAGGGAGGGAGGAGTCAGAGTCAGAGCGGTTCATGATGTCCCTGACAAAGAAGGAGGGAACAATGTCATATGACTGAAAGATGCTGATGTTATCTCTCTGTGCAGTTAAAATGCTAATTCCTATTGGATACAAAGTAGTGATGTCAGCTACATGCTAACATCACTTTTAGCACATCTCACCATCTTAACTTAGCTTGTTAGCATGCTAACCTAACTGTCAACTGGTTTAAAGGTCGGACAAACTCACAAAAGCAGGATTCTCCTCAGTCTACATCAGCCACCTCCTGCTCCACCACGTTACCATGTTACAGACTCATTTCTAGCTGCTGCTCTGTGGTTGATCACAGCTCTACACGTTATCAGTATTGTTTTCTTTACCACTAAATGACACAACAACAACAACAAAAAAACATTCATATGATTGGACAATGCAAAAGTTCAAAGTGATGGATTAAAAGAAGCACAGGTAGAAAAGTTAGTGAGAAGAGTGAGAGACGACAAGGTGACGTGATGATTCATTCACATGGTGACCATATCCCCCTGGTATAAAGACTCAACACTGTGTTCACATGAATACATTTTCATTTTACAATGAAAATAATCCCACACAATTAAACAGTGAACTTTGACCCTCGTAGCTGAAATCATAGAGCCTGAATCCTGACCTCTGTTTATCTCTGTTAGATTTGGTTGGTCATGAATTAGATGTGAGTTCTTCAGCTGTGTTGAGTTAGTTCATCAGTATCTTTTGAACAGTTGTGCGGGGGAGGGGAGGTACCCGAAGCTGCCGGAGCGACAGCGCTGCCTCCGCTTTGTCACAGCGCCACCTGCAGACGGGAGGCCGGACGCCTCCACAGAGTGAAAACAAGATCGAAAGAGCAGAGCAGAGAAGTGGGCGGTGGCCTCAGTGTGGGTGGAGGCCGAGCCAGAGGGAGGAGGGGAGAGAGAAGGGACAGGAGGGAGAGGAGGGGAGGCAGGGCCAATAGAGGGGTGCGACAGAGAGGAAGAGAGAGAGGGGAAGGGCACAGGGAGAAACTCCAGCTGGCCGATGGAGCGGCTGCGATTCTGCCGGGCGTGGCCACTGGGAGGGCGCGATGCTGTGAACAAGCCACGCCCCTCTGGTTGAGGTAAGTCTCGCCCTTCAACCAACCTCTGAGAACTGAACATCACAGCAGGGTCTGCCATCCTCTGTCGCAAGGGCATCAGACTCTGGGCTGCAGAAGAGGGAGGGGAGGTGAGAAAGTTAGACTGAGTTGCTGAGTAGCTTTATTTGGAAAATCAGAAAGAGAAAGTTTGGCTCATAACAGAGAAGAGCAGATTCACAGAGCAGTGCGACAAACTGGTCACAGCTTCATCGTCAGCTTCATCATCAGCACAGAGACATAGCCTTTACGTTTCAGTCATTTCAACTTTTAGAGGTTTATTTTGCAGTCTGCCTCTTGTTGTGACATCACAAAGTCCTGAAAGTTCAGTTTCACTGTATAATAATAATATGGAGCTTTAACACAGACATCTACCTTTACACTGTATGGAAGCAGTTTTCTCCTTGTAAATAATGTATACTGTAGGTAATGAAGTGAAGCCTCTAATGTTGATATGATATTTGAGGACAGAACAGTGACCTGGTACTTAGAGCAGCTGCAGACCTGTGAGTGGAGGTTAGTGAGGAAACAGCTGTTAACACGTGTCTGCACACAGTGAGGAGAGGAGGAGAAGGAAGAGGAGGAGGACAAGATTGTGAAGTGTGAACTCCTCTGGAAACATCTGAACAGCGGTGTGATCTGACCGTGCTGACTCAGGAAGGTGGAGGAAGAGGAGTGAAAAGAGGAGTCACATGGACATCTGTTGTCCGTCATGTTTAGACATGTCCGAGGTTTGGAAAGGTTCATTAATCCTGTTAGCTTCATAAGGAGCTGAATTATTCAATTTAAACCTCTTTGACCTCTTGCAGATGTTCATGTGATGCCTCCTGTGGTTGATTCATATCTCTGCACGGGAGGTGACTGAGGCGGGCTCACACCTTTGTTTCCATGGCAACACAGATTTTTTTCAGGGATGTTTGGGTCAAATTCAAGACCTCAGATTTTTTACCTATTTGTTTTCTGTACCTCAAGAATGTCATGTAATCTAATTCAATCTACACCCTCGCTGAAATCATCGGATTTCATAACTTTTGTGTAACACTGAAGTGTTTCCCGTCTGCAGAGAAACAAACATAAAAGAAAAAGCATTAATTCATTTAAAAGAGAAATAACAGTAATAACTATTAATAAGAAATAAAAAATAAATGTCATAGAATGTATTAATCAATTAATAAACTAAAAGCCAAAATATCTCAGTGTTTTTTTTATTTTTTTTATGTCCCTGCTGGTTTTGAAGGCATCGTTCAGAGGTATGGACCAATCAAAAAAATGGCAGAGGCCAAAAGAGGGAGGGGCCAACCAGAGTGTTTCCATGGTGACTGGGAGTCTGCGATGCCACTCAGGGGCCAGAGGTCGCTCACTCGCCGGTCCATCTGCCATGCTGCGTCTGGGAGGAGCCAATCAAGAGAGAGATGCCAAATAAAGAGGACCAATCAGGGGGAGGGGGCGGAGGTCTGTTGTTTTGAATTAACCTCAAGTGATCAACTGATCAGCTGTATAGTGACGCTGTCAGGTGATTAGGACGATTCTGAAGACTCATGTCCCTGCATCACTGTCAACATACACACACACACAGGCTCTTGTACCTGTCATCACTTCCTGTCTCTGCCTCTCACCCCTGAGCTGATTCATCCTCAGGTTAATAAACAGCTGCTCATTGTAAGAATTTAACTTCTATCATTTGTCAGAATTTGAAGCTGTAAATAAAGTTTGAGTTCAGATCTTTGATCAGCTGAAGAAGAAGAGCTCAGATGTTGACAAGCTGGTCATGAGCTCTGGGTTATGCTATGTTTCACACTTTCAAACTGAGTTCATGTTTTGTTGTAGTCCATGCAGTTTAACCAGATCTTCAACTTCCTTATCGTGACCTCAGCTTTATCTCTCAGACTGAATGTAGTTGCAGAACCCCTCTGTAATCCAAGATTTAATCATTCAGGCAAAAAAAAATATCACCCTGATAAACCATGCCTGTAAGAAACTGTAATCATGCTGTTTGCAAATCATGTGTTTATTTTTTATGCGTACCCCCTACATACCTTGTGTACCCCTGGGGGTACAAGTACCCCAGTTTGATTGAAATCACTGGTCTAAATACACTAGAGTGTGTCTGTGGTGATGAAGGAACTTGTGACCAATGAGGTGTGAATTCAGACTCACACTGCAGCGTCCCAGGAGACAGGATGTCCTCATCCATGTCATCCAGGTCGTCTGAGAGGATGAGGTGCTGAGGGGTTGGAGGTCGTAGACCGAGGAATGCTGGGTCCAGGTTGAGCACAGAAGCCAGTGCTCCCAGACCAGGGTTGTTGACCAAAGAGAAACCTGTCAAAGACTCAATCTGCTGCCAGCGGTGCAGCTTCTCCCGCAGGGCAGCCGTCACCTCGGCCAGGGCCTGTCTGATGGGGAGGGGAACATCTAATCATCTACTGTACTGTTTAAGTTATCAGGTGTTTCACTTTTAATTCACAAGATCAGTGAATAATTTAAGATCTTGTTTTGATCTTAGTTAGAACATTGAAGTCTTAGAAGAGGTTCTGAGTTCTAGGGCTCCTCCTGGTGTTTCTAGGGTTCTCCTAGAGGTTGTAATGTTCACTGAGATGGTTCTACATGTTGTTTTGGAGGTTTTAGTGATAGATGACGAGGTTCTCGTGGTTATTGAGGAGCTTTTCAGGACTGTCCAGGAAGACTTAGTTCCAGTATGATCCTGGGCTTGTTTAGAAGGTTTACGGAGGTCTTATGGAAGGTTTCAGTCCTTATCAAGAAGATACTGGTACTGGTCTTTGAGGAGACTGTAGTGATCAGTGCAGAGTTGACAGGGCTCTTTTAGGGCCATGGTCGCCAACCCCTCGATTGTGATCAACTGGTTTATCTTGAAGACTTTAACTGTAGCTCCCGAAAATAGAAAAATAAATTCAGAAATACATTATATTTGCTTGGAGTCTGATTGTGCATACGCCTCTCTCTCTTGATTCAACTTTATGTTATGTTAACTGTCGCAAAGGTCAATATATAGCACCCTGGTGATAGCTTGCGACGTTGTTGAAAGTTAGTTAGCATGGCGGAGGCTTCATGAAAGAAGGCCAAAACCTACAATTTCCATCCAGAATGGTAGAAGGAATTTCTTTTTACATTGGTGTGTAAATGAGGAAATTTGTGGCACCATAACACCAACCACCAGAAAATTCAACGACAGCTATCCACTAAGCCAGCTAATAACTTTTTTTTGCATTAAATGCAAACTGGATGAAACACGATGAAGTTTTGCATCAGCTGTAGCCTCTCACTGAGGAATCAGATGTGTGCAGACTGAGAGTAGTTTCAGGTCAGTTTTATTTTTTGCCAGTCATTTTCCCTTCGTTGGTGCTGATCTCCTGTTAAACGCGTCATGTATCACAGATATGCTGTGGAAACCTGTAGGCTTAGTGGACTCGTGGCTGATGTGTATGTGTCGCTAATGTGTAAAAAATGAATGGAGGAAATAAGAAATAAAGGCCTCTCTCAAATAAAAGCCTACCTCCAATAAGGACCGGGTATCCTGGGCAGTTATGTATAGAAAGGCCCCAGCTATTATTTAAGGAAATATTAATTTAGAACTGAAGTTACGATGTGAAATTATTAAACCAAGACAGTGATAGCCTGTTTTGATATGTTTTCTTGATCACATCAATCTGGACAGTCTTTTTCTCTCAACGCTTAAAAGGTCGATCTTGCATGTCACCAAGGCTGAGGTAAGGGATCTTGGGCTGAAAGAGGAACCATGAAGGACTTTTACCTTAACTATGCTGCATTTTACCTTAATTAAAAATCAGTACCTCCAACCCAGTGTCCCAGATCTTGTCACAGCAGCACCATGACACAAACGCAGCCCACAAACCGTAATCTCTTGTTATACACATCGTAACATCGAAATGATAAATAACGTTATCCACTGCTCCATGGACTGCTTTCTTGCTGGCTTCGTTGAAAACAAATCCATATGGCTGGGAGGAGGGTTACGAAACAGAGGAGAAGTGACCAGACTATAGTTCCCCTTTAAAAAGGTTAGTGACCCTTGTTTTCGCGGCTAATGATTATTGGGAAAGTTCTAGTATTCTTAGAAGTTTTAGTGGTCAGTGATGAAGTCCTTGAGGTCTTTTAGAAGCTTAGTAATGTGCTTTTGTGTCTGTTAATGTCATACACAGGCTAGGTCAAAGGTGGGGTCAGAGGTCACTCACTTGGCAGTCAGGATCTTATGGTCAACGTCGTCCAATGAAGAGCTATGAGCCACATGAAACGTCCCGAACAGAGAACTCCTCTTCTTCTTGATCTTCTCTGCCTGAAGCACCATCACCATCACCACCATCATCATCATCATCATCATCATCATCATCATCATCATCATCATCATCATCATCATCACCACCGCTATCACCAGCAACAGCAGCAGCAGCAAAGGCAGATTGTGCAATTTCCTTCTTCACTTCCATTCATTTCATTCATTCATTACATTTCATTCTCTCTGATCAACACATTGTTAGCTTGATTTTAGTTCATCATCTTAGCAATGGCCTCTTATCTTGACATCTGTTAATGTTTATATAAGTTTGTTAAAATAACATCAGCTCAGGAGCTTACTGTTGTTATAGGTCAACATTAGATCTTAAATAATCTTAAAAAAAAAAATTAGCTATTAGTTTAATAGCTTAATGTTAGCGCATTAGCTTAATATCAGCTCAGTGGTTTAAACTGAGTGTATTTCCTCACTGGCTTAATTTTGACATGTTAAGTTGAACATCTCCAGCTCAGCAGTTTAATGTTAACTTGTTGGTTTAACACAGCATAACTAAATAGCTTACATTAGCTTGTTAGCTTAACATGACCTCAAAAGCTTCACGCAACCTGGCTAGAATAACAATAGCTCCAGAGTTGAATGTTAGCTCCATAGATGAACTTCCACCATCTCATGTTGAGAGAGAGAGACAGAGAGAGAGAGAGAGAGTGCTCCTCACCCCCTCCCTGGCCTGCAGCAGCTGTCTCTCTGCACTTTGTTTCTTGATGTTGTAGTACTGAACCTCAATCTCGTGTGTCAGCTGCAGCCACGATTGCAAAGCCTCTGGTGGTGCCCAGTAAGCCCGCGACTCCAGCTCTCGTTCTGCCTTCTTCAGAGCCATACGCACCTGCAACACACACAACACACACACACACAGGATGAATTCATCACTCTGGAGATTTCTGCTGTGTAGTTTGGTGTTGGCGTGGTCACTGTAGTGGTGGGCATGGTCTACCTGCTCCAGCTCCTCCTCGGCGTACCTCTGACGGCTCCTCTCGTTCTCTGTTCCCTCTCTGAGATCTCGGAGACGCTGAGCTTCCTGTTTGGCTGAGGTGATCTCGATTCTCAGCTCCTCCTCCACCTTCACCTTCTCCACCTGGACACTACGCTGCTCCTCCTGAGCCTGCTGCAGCCTGTGACCATACACAGCACAGGTGAGTTTATCATACCTGTGTACCTGTGTGTATCCATGTACCGGTGTGTACCTGCGTGTATCTGTGTGCACCAGTGTGTACGAGTGTGTACCTGTGTGTACCAGTATATACCTGTATACCAGCATGCCTGTACCTGTGTGTATGAGTGTGCACCAGTGTGTACCTATGTGTACTAGTGTTTACCTATATGTACCAGTGTGTATCTTTGTACACCAGTGTGTACCTATATGTACCAGTGTGTACCTTTGTACACCAGTGTGTACCTATATGTACCAATGTGTACCCCTATGTACCTATGTGTACCAGTGTTGGCTATGTGCACTATTGTGTACCTATATGTACCAGTGTGTACCTGTGTGCACCGGTGTGTACCTATGAGCACCAGTGTGTACTTGTGTGTACCAGTGTGTACCTTTTTGCACCAGTGTGTATCTCTGTGTGCCTATGTGTACCGGTGTGTACCTGTTTGCACTAATGTGTACCGGTGTATACCTGTTTGCATCAGTGTGTACCACTGTGCACCATTATGTACCTATGTGTACTGTGGAGTGTCTGTGCACCTGACAGGACCAGCAACAGAGAGCCCTGGGCCAGCTCATTCATGGGAGGTAAGTACCAGTCAGCATGCTTAATCAATATGAACTGGTTGTACCTGTGTCTGATTGCACAGCTGGCCTGGGGCTACAAACAGCCTCTCCTCGCCATGGCTGACTCTTTTCCTCTGCCGTGCGCATACTCACCGCCACTGAACTTGTGTGTGACTGAACCTTTGGGTTTTGCCCCTCCTGTTCCTAAAGAGGAACCCATTTTAAAGTCGAGCAGACTTTCAGTATATTCTGGGCCTCCACCACATGTGTGTGGGTACTTTGGGTTTGAGGACAACCATTGTTCACACTACCTGTGTTTACCAGTGTGTACCGTTGTATATCTGTCTGTTTCTGTGTGTACCTGAGGATGTGTGCTGTTTTCAGTTTCAGATTGATTATTTAATTATTTAATGAGTATTAATGCCAGCAGAGGGAGCTGTGACACAGTCTGTGACTCTGTGTGTACTATTTTCATGGAATGAAGGGAACGCACACAAAATCCAGTACTGAGGGAATAAAGAGAGGAACTAGAGTTGATCCTTCAGTTGATCCCCACGGATCTGCTGTGTGTGAGTTTATTATCTGTGTGTGTGTGCGTGTGTGTGATCCTTTTTTGTCATGGTACATGCCCAGGTAAACATCCTGCCAACTTGCCATTCAATTCTGTCAGATTATATGCTTTCTAATGTTATGCAACAATAACTAGAAAC